>CM064504.1:23843321-24031559 GCA_032716605.1 Paralithodes platypus | reverse complement strand
TTTAAAAATGACCTAAATTAGGCTACAGGCTACTGGAAGATTAGAAGAATCTTTAAGACAGACTAGGTTAGGGTTATTGTCGTGCCAAAGCTAGATTATAGCCTAAATATAAAAGGAAGTGAATAAAATGAGATAGCCAATGCCGAAAAAAATCTACGTCAAAATATACGCGAAGTTAACCGCGACGATCGCCCTATGTAAACATGACGACCGTACACCCGGTAACTACATCCATCCCATTAAAAGTTACTGTGGGACACCAAATATGTTGAGGGGGTCTCTGCGGCTCTGCCCCCCCACGTCGGCCCGTCACGTATTATGATGTACGGTAAGTCATCATCATCTGTGCTAATTCATAGGATCCCCAATTAAGGACAAAGTCAATCAACAGACGAAATAAGCTCCCAAATTACAATAACATAGCGGCCCGCCGTTTATGGGCGACTTTTTACACGTAATTTTAAATGTTACTTTCCTGCCCTGGTCTAGGCCTAATAGATTTTTCCAAAGAATCAAACTTAAATTAAAAGGAAGTAGCCTAGCCTACGTTTATAGGAAGGCTATTCCAACATGCATTCCAGAACTTAGGCTAGCCTAGGCCTAGGCTATATGAAAATTTGTGGGTGGTCTGCCAAAAACGAATCACTAGGCCTATTTGCTATGGGTAGGCTAGTATGGAGTGCATTTTGCAAATTTTCTGAACTCTTAGGCCTAGGCTAGGCTAAATTAAAACTCACAAAATCTGAGTAAAACCAGCACTAGAATTTTGTCTTGTCTTGTCTTGGGGCAACCTCAGGCGAATACTCGCCCACTCCGGCCCTACCGTAGTCGCGGAGATCCTATGTCACAATTAAATTAGTTTATAGTTAAGGTTAAAATTCACCACCGTGTCACTTTCATTCTAGGTCATTCGTAGAACCATAACACTGTAAAGGCAACAACCCAATAGCAGGTCATCAGGTGGTGAACCAGAGACCTACAAACCACGGTACTAGGGCCAGAGCAATGTCTTGAAGCGAGGTGCCCTTATCAACCAACCCAAGACAATCCAGTAGGAGCTGTCGGAAGGAATCCATCTTTGAAGATAGAAAGGGACGCCCATCCACATGCTCAGTGACGGGACGAGGCGAGGCTTAGGAGGCATATGTAGGACGACCAGATGTAGGATGTGGAGGGGAAGAGGTACCGTACGACGATACATGGGATGCGGAGACTGCGGAGGGAAGAGCTTGTCAAAGTCATACGGTTCCTCAGGACCTCAACAATAACCGGGGGACGGCCGGTGCGGGCAATGGTCGATCGCCGTAGTTAATATAAGTTCGCGGTCGCGGAGATCCTATGTCACAATTAAATTAGTTTATAGTTAAGGTTAAAATTCACCACCGTGTCACTTTCATTCTAGGTCATTTATCGTATAAATACGATAGAATATGACTCTTTTGTGATCTTGTATGTCTCTGTGACGTCACAATCTCTCCTACAGCACGATGTAGGACGAGTAGATCGTATATTATAAGATTGTAAATAAGTTAAGTTATAAAAGGCCTAATATGCTATTAAGCAATATTGCCATGGTCTTATGTAGTATATATGAATTTATCGTATATATTAATATAATTTATCGTATAGAGCAACCTAAATGCGGTACGATAATTTGGGCTCCTGGCGGTTTGCCAAGGCAGCAAGGTGTGCTTTTGAGGTACGCCAGAGCCTTCACGACAACCAACCAGTTAACATCTAATTTTCCGCCCTCAGTGATCGTGCTTTTGTGCTCTAATCACAATACACATACAGCAAATACACACAGCTACACCATCACGACGCTCTCATCGACATCATGACTGACTGATAGATAAACATACTATTCATGTCCATTCCCATGTAATCATTTATCTTTCTTTAACTTGACTCGTGTCTCGGGACCGAAGTCTCGTTCCCCATTGTCCACCACCATATTGGGTAAAACGTTCTCCCTTGCCTCATTGCCACGTGGAACTATTGGTGAGTTAATTCCTGGCTAATATTAACCCTTATAACCTTACCCTATAATTATATACATTTATTATGTGAGAACTTTGGATATAAATTAGCTTGTTTCAGATTGAATTAAATTTAGATATAGAGTATTCATTTAGATTGATTTTATTTGATTCATTATAGCTTAGTAATATTTAACTTCCATTGATAGTTTACCACATTGGTGCCCAGACCCGGGAATTAGCTACCAGTAAGGGATTTTAAGGCAATGAACAAGGGGACATATAACAGGGTGCAGGAACAACTCTATGATAAACTGGCAAGGCTAGCCAAGCGATGGTTAGAGCCGGAATGCAGGGTCACATCGTTGTGCCTGCCTAAGTCCTGCATCCCACCCATCATCTTTCCCCAATAATTTTCTTTTCCGTTTCAGACTTCCTGTGACATATGACCTGACCTAACATTTTTTCTTGTTCAATATGATCCATTAGTAGGTATTGCTATTTAGTGTACTATTTTTTCTCCATAACATAGACAGTCCGCCGGTTGGCGTCTCTTAAGTAGCCTATTATTTGGCCGTTGTTTTTGTAACGTGATATTTAGATACATAGCCTATAGGCTCGCAAGCAAAATGGATAAAAACGGTAAAGAGACAACCGTCTAGTGGGGTGCTGAACAAAGCCCCTAAAAATCAAAGGGCGGGACTTCGGGGAGTAATAAATAGGCTAATAGTGGACGTCAACACTTTCATCACTACTGCTGAACTAGAGGAATTGGAGGCTAGATTAGAAAACGTCCAGGTTACCCACGGTCGTATTACGGCTCTGAGTGAGGTGATTGTGGCTGCCATGACAGAGGAGGAAGAGATTGTTACAGAGTGTGATAATCGCGCCCTCTATGACGAACCTGTCTTTAGAGCGATAGACCTATTACAGCGTGCAATCGCGAGTAAGAAGGGAGGCGATAATGAGGCCCATAGAAGGGCTGACCCAAAACATACTGTACACCTCCCAAAGCTCAATCTTCCTACATTTGGGGCAAGTTAACCGAGTGGTTAGCTTTCTGGGACGTATTTCGATCTACGGTCCATGAATCCTCTTTGGATAATGTCCGCAAGTTTCACTATCTGAAGGGACAAATGGAAGGAGAGGCCTTACATTTAATAGAGGGTTTTGCAGTAGTAGGTGGTAGTTATCTTGAAGCGGTACACTTATTAGAGTCCACATACGGGGATAGAGAGCAGTTGAAGATGGCCCATGTCGTTGCCTTGTGGGGCTCGCAGAACCACAGTATAAGGTTGATGAGTTGACAAACTTCAGGGCAAATATGGAGCGCCATACACGATCGCTGTATACCCTAGGGCTTACCACGCAGGAAATGATAGTCATTATCTTGCGTCAGAAGCTTCCTATGGCAATACTTGATAAGGTAAGATCATTTGAGCTGGGGGAATTCAAAACTCAGTTCAGTAAGGAGATCAATAATCTACAGTTGAACAAAGGGAGAATGTATGGAGTGGGGAGGGAGTGCGAATGTGGAGAAGAGGGGAACAGTAAGCATGACAGTGGGGACTAAAGTAAAGAAAGAGGGTGTGTATCAGAAACCTGCTCAGATTCTATGTAAGCTATGTAACAACAAACATAAATGGAGTTTCTGCGTAAAATACCCAACAAATGAGACAAAACTAGCACAGGCGAAAAGATTGAAGCTATGTGTAGGTTGTCTAAGTAAAGAACATGATAAGCAGGGACAATGTACTGCTACATACTTAAGGCCCTGTCGCCACTGCAAAGGACATCACTTTGATAAGTTGTGTCCTACCGCAGATAAAGTCAAAGACGTCAAAAATGAGGGTACTACAACTGTGGCACTAGGTAGTACGCAAGACACCACTATATTGCCCACAATACAGATTCCCATGGAAGGTAATGACAGTAACAAAGTTGGTCGGGTACTTCTAGATCAGGGGTCTCAACGTTCCTTTATAAAGAGGTCCCGTACTAGTGACTCTGAAGCACCGAATCGTAGGGGCTGAGACTCTTCGATTACAGGGCTTCACAGGGGTTACTGATAAACAAGACTACGAGATAGCGGAGATTTCATATATCTATCGTAAAAACCGGTACTTTATGACTTGTATCGTAGTAGACACCCTACCAGAATATGTATCTGTGGGTGTGAAGAAGGTGGAACACGCATTACGTAGCAAAGGGGTTAACTTGTCAGATCCCATGGGAAATCAGAGTGAGGTGCATGTTCTACTTGGTGTGGATCATTATTATGAAGTAGTATACCCTGGATTTAAAAAGATGTGTGGTGTAATTTTAATCCCCACTAAATTTGGATACTGCATGAGCGGAAAGGTGCATACTACACAGTCAAAGGTTCTGGTCGACACTGTCTCGATATATAGAGTCAATGTAACCGCGGCAGAGGAGTTGGGAAGGGAGGATTCCCAACCTAGTGACCCTAAGATGGCTGCCGAGTTCGACCTGGAACGACTGTGGAGATTGGATCACATAGGCATTAATCCTATGGAGACTGATTATGACTCGGAAGTTGCGCTACAAAGGTTTGACGAGTCTGTGTGCTACTGTGCCTCAGACAAGCAATATAAAGTTAGTTTACCTGGAAGAACAGTGAGATAAGCCTACCTACCAACTATGGTTTGGCATTAGGTCGCTTGCGCGCATTGCGGCGGAAATTGTCTAACGAACCGAGCACGCGCCAGGCGTATGACGATGTATTTCGGAGTTATGAGGATAGGGGTTTTATTGAGAGAGTCGATGTCGAGGAACCGTGTAAGAAGGGTAGGGTTCACTATCTGGCCCATCATGGGGTAAAGAAAGACAGCGTCACCACACCAATACGGGTGGTGTATGACTGTTCTGCCCACCAAGGTCAACAACCCAGTCTGAATGACTGCCTGTTGACAGGTCCGTCCATGGTGTCGGACCTGTCCCAACATCTATTGCGGTTTAGGCTGGGGAAGTACGCCTATACCAGTGACATCGAGAAAGCAGTCTTGATGGTCAAGCTAAAGGAGAAGATAGAGATGTTACCCGCTTTCTTTGGTTAAGCGACATTAGCGACTCTGAAAGTCCCATCATAATATACCGTTTTCGGGTTGTACTCTTTGGGGCCACTTGCTCGCAGTTTTTGTTAAATGCCACAATCAGAAAACATCTAGCTGACACTCATGAGGACACAAGTAAACTATCTCGCGGATTATACATTGACAATTTGCAGGGTACTAGCGATAGTCAAGATGATTTGTTGTATGCATACTGGCAAGCACGCAGATTGTTTGCGGATGCACATCTATTTCTCCGCGAGTGGGTTACTAATAGTGAAGATCTTCAGAGTTTAATACAGGTGGATGGTACGGCATCTCTTAACCAGGAAAGTCCAGAAATTTGGGGATGATCTGGCAACCTAAACATGACATACTAACTTTTCAAACAAGGTCTTTTGCTCAGCAGACAGGAGCGCACACAAAAAGAAGTCTGTTGAGCAAAGTTGCGCAATTTTTGATCCTTTGGGGTCTAGCATTACCTGTTACCATAAGAGCTAGGATTCTAATGCAGGAAGTTTGGAGACGTAAAATAGGATGGGATGACAGTTTGCCCGAGGACCTGAATGACCAAGGGACATTGTTGTTGAATGAATATGCCATCCTATGTACTAAACCTATACCTCGTAAAGTGGCGGCGTTCGGTGACGTTACGTTACACACGTTTTGCGATGCTAGCGCCACGGCATACGGGGTAGCCATATATGTTGTTACTTCATTTGGGGCACATTTAGTTACAGCCCGGGCCAAAGTAGCCCCGGTTAAAAAGGTAACTATCCCTAAAATGGAATTGACTGCCATGCTGCTATTAGCACGTCTGGTGCAACATGTACGCGCAGCATACGAGAGCGAATTAAATATTGAAATCGTTCACGTATGGTGCGATAGTCAGGTCGCACTCAACTGGATACATAGCAAGAAGTCTCTGCCAGTTTATGTGCGGAATAGGGTAGATGAGATTAGAGCCCTTTTGCCAGACGTTGCTTATCATTATGTAAATACAAAGGAAAACCCTAGTGATCTCATAACTAGGGGTATAACGGCTAGCCAGTTAATGAAGTCCGAATTGTGGTGGCATGGTCCAAAGTGGCTGCTCCATGAAAGTGAATGGACGATATGGCATGCTGTTGGTGAGGGACTTCTGCCACTGGAAACAGTGGCAGTTACAGCCCAACCAAATGAGCCACCGGGTCCTATCATAAAGTGGGCAAGATTCGGTGACTATAATAAACTAGTCAGAGTTGTAGCTTGGGTGTTGCGATATGTATCCAATCTTAAGCTTAAAGTAACGGGCCAACTCTGCAACAGGGGTCACAACATTGATGCTCGTGAATTTAAAGCAGCTGAAGTAACTTTGATCAAATGGGTTCAAGTAGAAACCTTTTCCAATGAATTAGAATCCTTGAAAGGCTCGAATAAGACATTAATGCCTAATATAGTGCGTCAACTAAGGTTGCACCTAGACAATGGCCTCATCAGGTGTGAGGGTCGCCTGAAGTGGTCGGGTGTACCAGACGGCACAAACCGACCTATACTTATGCCAACAAGACATCACGTTACTGATCTATTGATCATACGTGCACATAGGGAAGTAAAACACTACGGGGTATGTCATATTATATCACATTTACGTCTCATATGGTGGATACCCAGAGTTCGACAAGTAGCTCGACGCGTAGTGAGAAAGTGTGTAATATGCCAGAGACTAAAGGGTAAACCATATGCAACTGGACCAGCTCCACCTCTACCTGAATGCCGTGTCAAGCACGTAGAACCTTTCCAAGCGGTAGGATTAGATTACACAGGGGCATTGAAGACGAGGGAGCATGAGAAGGTTTATATATTATTGTTTACCTGTGCGACGTCTCGAGCGGTACACCTAGAACTATGTGATAATATGTCTAGCGAAGAATTTATGCTGGCGTTCAGACGGTTTTGTGCCCGTCGTTCATTCCCTCAACTCATTCTTAGCGACAATGCTCCCACTTATGTCCAAGCATCAAAATATCTAAAGGATATGAGTAGTGATCCTACTATCATCACTTTTTTGGGAGAGAAGAAGTGCGAATGGAGGTTCATTCCAGTTAAGGCACCTTGGTTTGGTGGAATGTGGGAACGGTGTGTCGGCATAGTAAAGTCAGGACTAAGAGCGGTTGTAGGACGTGCTCTATTAAAGAAGAGTGAGTTGACGACAGTCCTCACAGAGATAGAGGCAGTCGTGAATGATCGCCCGCTTACATATGTGTACACCGACCTGCAAGAACCACTACCATTAACGCCAGCTCACTTGCTATATGGAAAACCATTGACTGCGTTTCCATCTGATTTTCAGTCCATAGTAGAGTTAGAGGATCCCTCGTTGTACTCTGCGGTAGCGGTGTCTAAGAGATACCAGTATATGTCCAGGATAATCGAGGATTTTAGGAAACGGTGGATTAGTGAATATCTGCTAGCATTGAGGGAAAGGAGTGTTACTCCCTCTGGTATATCAACGGCCCCTACAGTTGGTGACGTTGTTTTAATTAAAGAAGATATTCCTCGTTTATACTGGAAATTAGGCCGCGTATTGGAGGTATACAAGGGGGCAGACTCTGTAGAGCGGGTGGCGCTATTAAAGACAGCCACTGGAACTACTGTTCGTCCTATCGCACGTTTGTACGCTTTGGAGCTAGATTCCGCATTGCAATCTGAGGCTCCACCTGTTATTGCTGGGTCCGAGGATTCTCGAAGGAACGACTCACCTCATACTGATGGTGATCATTCTCGGACCGGGACGCGTCCCAGACGCGCTGCTGCTGGCGCTGTCGACTTGTGGCGTCAGAAGATAGCCTCTGGGCAACTTTAGGTTTAAGGTGGGGTTCAGGTCTTTTTTTGTGGGGGGAGTGTATCGTATAAATACGATAGAATATGACTCTTTTGTGATCTTGTATGTCTCTGTGACGTCACGATCTCTCCTACAGCACGATGTAGGACGAGTAGATCGTATATTATAAGATTGTAAATAAGTTAAGTTATAAAAGGCCTAATATGCTATTAAGCAATATTGCCATGGTCTTATGTAGTATATATGAATTTATCGTATATATTAATATAATTTATCGTATAGAGCAACCTAAATGCGGTACGATAATTTGGGCTCCTGGCGGTTTGCCAAGGCAGCAAGGTGTGCTTTTGAGGTACGCCAGAGCCTTCACGAACACCAACCAGTTAACATCTAATTTTCCGCCCTCAGTTGATCGTGCTTTTGTGCCTCTAATCACAATACACATACAGCAATACACACAGCTACACCATCACGACGCTCTCATCGACATCATGACTGACTGATAGATAAGCATAATATTCATGTCCATTCCCATGTAATCATTTATTCTTTCTTTAACTTGACTCGTGTCTCGGGACCGAAGTCTCGTTCCCCATTGCCCACCACCATATTGGGTAAAACGTTCTCCCTTGCCTCATTGCCACGTGGAACTATTGGTGAGTTAATTCCTGGCTAATATTAACCCTTATAACCTTACCCTATAATTATATACATTTATTATGTGAGACCTTTGGATATAAATTAGCTTGTTTCAGATTGAATTCAATTTAGATATAGAGTATTCATTTAGATTGATTTTATTTGATTCATTATAGCTTAGTAATATTTAACTTCCATTGATAGTTTACCATAGAACCGTAACACTGTAAAGGCAACAACCCAATAGCAGGTCATCAGGTGGTGAACCAGAGACCTACAAACCACAGTACTAGGGCCAGAGCAATGTCTTGAAGCGAGGTGCCCTTATCAATCAACCCCAGACAATCCAGTAGGAGCTGTCGGAAGGAATCCATCTTTGAAGCCAGAAAGGGACGCCCATCCACATGCTCAGTGATGGGACGAGGCGAGGCTTAGGAGGCATATGTAGAACGACCAGATGTAGGATGTGGAGGGGAAGGGGTACTGTACGACGATACATGGGATGCGGAGACAGCGGAGGGAAGAGCTCGTCAAAGTCATACGGTTCCTCAGGACCTCAACAATAACCGGGGGACGGCCGGTGCGGGCAATGGTCGATCGCCGTAGTTAATATAAGTTCGGGTCTATTTTGACGGCGATTTTTGTTGTAGTTAGGCTAGGCCTAGGCTATTTGCCCCCTGCTGGCAATATATATGATGATGACAATATGTCATGGGGGGCGATTGACCCCCTCAACATATTATTGTATCCAACGATCTCTAACCTCTGTATCTCAAAAAGGGCTAGAGCAAATTGGCTGTAAATTTCCACATCTAGGCTATTCCTTGACAGATTTACTCCCTCCAATTAATATTTATTAGCATAAATTCAGCCTAGTTTAGCCTATAAAACAAAAAACTAACATTTGTTTAGCCTAGGCCTACATATAAAAAGAAAAAACCCACTCGTACTGCAATTATAAGCATAAATATGAGTATCTAAGTTACAAAGCAAATGTTTTTGTATAGCCTAAAATAAACCATAAAATTGTCATCTTTCAACTGTTGAGGTCATAAATATAAAAAAATCTAATACATTAGGAAAAATGCGTTAAGAGTTGTGTTAGCGGGTCTATCGTCCCCTTTATTTACGTAGTCGCACGCTCGCAGTTACATTCGCGTCTAATTTGACTGTGGTTATTTGCCCCTGCTGGTGATATAGATGATGATGACAATAAGTCATAGGGGGATAAAGCCCCTTCAACCCATTATTGTATCTCACGGCCAGGCGTTGGGTAAATTGTTTAGTTACCGGCCGGCGGATTGAGGGTGGCTTTACCAAGTTTACCCCAGCAGTTAAATTAGAAGCGAATGTAGGCCTAACTGCGAGCGTGCGACTAGGCTATATAAACAAAGCTTTTGGTATGCCCACAACTACAACTCATACCAAAACTGCAATTAGCCTATTTTTGTTTTGTTTTTTCAGTCTAGGCTAAATTGGTGAGGCTAGGCTAAATTATGTAGCTGCAATTAGCCTAGCCTATTTTTGTTTGTTCTTTCAGTCTAGGCTAAATTGTGGTAGGCTAGGTTAAATTCTTTAACATGTGTACTATTGTGTAGGCCTGTGCTTTCCAATAGAAGTAAAAATATGTAGCATAGCCTAATGCAATTTGACTAAAACCCAAGCCTACCTGAATATAGCCCTATGCAGAGCTCAAAAGCAAAAAAAAAAAAAAACTAATGTTGAGCAGTGAAATAAAATTAAGCTAGGCCTAGGCCTGGTTTCTCATAGGCCTAATAACCTAATGAAGTATACTATAGCCTAACCTAATTTAAGTTATTTCACAAAATACTAATAGGCCTACCCAGCCCTCCTCATGCATTATTTTCCATTGTAAAATAAGTTTGTGATGCACTACGAAAGATTATTCAACATGGAATTTGAATGGAATAGAGAAGCTTAGCAACGAAAAGCCAATACTCCCCCCTCCCTGTGATTGTGCCAGCTTTTGTAAGCAGTGCAAAACTTAATGAAGGACAGAAAAGCTGCAGGATGCTCTGGCATTCTAGCCGAGATGATTAAGGCCTCAGGTGAGAAAGGAGTAGGTGTGTTCAATGAGCTAATTAACTTCATCATCAGAGAGGAAGTAATCTCTGATGAATGGCACAAAAGTATATTATATACTGTATATGAGCAAAGGGGACTCATTGGATAGGGAAAATTATAGGGGCCTGAAAATACTTGATCAAGTCATGAAGGTCTGTGAGAAAGTCTTTGAAGGTATGATATTGACGATATGCAGTTTGGTTTCATGCTAGGACACGGCACAATCCAATTCATGAAGGTATTTGTGTGATAATGAAGATGTATGAGGACTCACAAACGGCAGTGAGGGTGAAAGATGTACTGGTACTGAGTGATGAGTTTTCAGTTTGCGTCGGAGTCCACCAGGGCTCTTGTGTTAATGAAGCCCTTTCCTCTTTTTTTTTATGGTTCTGGAGGCACTATCTAGTGATTTCAGAGTTGGGCTCCCCTGGGAACTGCTATAAGGGTCCTGAAAATGCTTGACTAAGTCATGAAGGTCTGTGAGAGAGTCTTAGAAGGTATGATTTCAGGGATCTGCCTTGCTTAGGCCAATCGGCTTTCTGCAGACTCCCATTTTCTTATGTTCTTATGATAAGGGAAAGATACTGTATGTACTGTATGTACTTAAAAGATAGGGATCTGATGTTGTGTTTGGAGACCGGGAGAAGGCCTTTGATAAGGTGGCCAGAGAAGTTGTGCAGTAGGCTAGGAGAAAACTTGGCGTTGAGGAGTGGCTGGTGCATGTGATAATGAAGATGTACGAGGACTCACGAACGGTAGTGAGGGTGAAAGGTGTACAGCTGAGTGAGGGACATATACAGTACTTCTTGTTGAGGATATAGGGTAGTGAAACTGAAGCTTATGTCACCCTATCCGGGCAGAAAGGACCCCAGGGTGGAGAGGTTTTACAGGGAGGACGGGGACATCGTAGATTTCAGGGGAGGGCACCCACGCCCCGCAGTCGACGGAGATGCCCCGCCAACCTCAGGAACTTCTTCGTTAGCAGGAGGACCTTGGATTGACATATACAGTACGGTACTAGATATTTGGTCAGGGTTAGCTTTATATCCCATGTACTGGTTACTAGGGACATATACTAGGTGTTAGGTGGAGGTTAGTTTTGTATCCAAAGTACTGGGTACTAGGGACATATACTAGGTGTTACGTGAGGGTACTAAGTGATGAGTTTTCAGTTCGCGTCGGAGTCCAACAGGGAAGTGTGTTAATTAAGCCCTCTCCTCTTTTTTATGGTTCTGGAGGCACTATCTAGTGATTTCAGAGTTAGGCTCCCCTTGTAACTGCTATAAGAGGCCTGAAAATGCTTGGCCAAGTCATGAAGGTCTGTGAGTGTGAGAGAGTCTTTGAAGGTATGATAACTTCATAGTCAGGCAGCTGCAGGAAAGATATCTAAGAGGTGTTTTTCCGGTCCCGTCTCAAGACCACCGTCGCAAGATCTACCCGAAAAAATGTTTTTCTGGTCCCGTCGCAAGCCCACCTTTAGCAAGCGAGACACCAATATTCTCTTGAGAAGGCAAGAGAGCTCCGGAGCTGGGTTGACGGCAAGCTGAAACATCTCACTCAACTTACTGTTTCTCCATTCTAATTTATTTCGGTATATTTGTTTATCCAAACATTATGTTATAATTTACTTGCCTATTATTAGGAAGTAGAGTAATAAGAGCCCACAGTAACTTATATCCAATTGTTGATAATAAATTAATGTGGAACAGTACGCTTGGTTAAATTTTGTCCACGAAACAACAACAAACCCCAGCTTTGACTAGGCCTAGGCTATGCTATTTACCGATTGTTTTTTCATATCAGAATTGCATTTATATAATCCTTATGATAATTAAATTGGCGGTGAATGTTATTCCGATGATATGGAAGTTGTATAGCCTAGCCTATATATTTGTAAGATGTGTGCTGGCTTGGAGCAAGCCTGTGTTGTTTTTCCTGTCCTGTGATGATCTTGCGACGGCTCGGTTGAGACGGTGGTCTTGCGACGGGCCCGGAAAATCACGTCTCTATTGAAAGTAAGAAGTTGTGCAGTAGGCTAGGAGAAAATTTGGCGTAGAGGAGTGGCTGATGCGTGTGATAATGAAGATGTATGAAGACTCACGAACGGTAGTGAGGGTGAAAGGTGTACTGAGTGAGGGACATATGCTAGGTGAAGGTTAGTTTTGTATCCCACGTACTGGGTACTAGGGACATATACTAGGTGTTATGTAAGGGTTAGTATTGTATCCCAAATACTAGGTACTAGGGACATATACTAGGTGTTACGTGAGGGTTAGCTTGGTATCCCACGTACTGGGTACTAGGGACATATACTAGGTGTTACGTGAGGGTTAGTTTTGTATCCAACGTACTGGGTCTAGGGGGCGGCAGCCTCCACCCATAATACTAGGATAGGTTAGGTAAGGTTGTTAGGTTAGGCTAATGGGGATGGATGTAGTTTCCGAGTGTACGGTCATCATGTTTACATTTGTTGATCGCCGTTGTTAACCTGCCCTTCCCTACCTATCATGTGTTGATTGGTTGTCCATCTTGATCTAATTCTTCAGGCCAGCCCTATTAGAGTATTTTTGGGGAACTCAGTGGTGTGGTTAAACTATTTTTAATATATATTTGTTTAAATATGTAAGATATGCAATAAATTATGTAAAATATATTGTTTTTACTTTATACCTATACATATAATTGTCATTATTTAGGAAATTCCATTGACTATTTACATCGCTAGGCCTAGCTTCCTTATTTCTATTAATTTCCTCCAGTTCACAATGAAACCTATTGCTAATTTCCTTGTTCTTCAGCAGCCGCGGCGGTGTCGGCGTTGGACGCTTGGGATAATGTTCCTGTCTATTTTGAATGCCATTCGATACAATAATATGTTGAAAGCCCCCCCTCACCCCCCCATGACATGTTATCATCATATATATTGCCAGTAGGGGGCAAACAACCAAAAAAAAATCCGCAAAGCCCTTCCCTCAACATATTATTGTATCCAATGGCAGTCAAAATAGACGGGAACATGATTGCAAGCGTCCACCGCCGCCGCCGCCGTCATG
Organism: Paralithodes platypus; assembly: GCA_032716605.1. Lineage (NCBI taxonomy): Eukaryota > Metazoa > Arthropoda > Malacostraca > Decapoda > Lithodidae > Paralithodes > Paralithodes platypus. The sequence goes on along the minus strand of CM064504.1, from coordinate 24,017,908 downwards.
TTTACATGGTCGATCGCCGCAGTTTGGTTAGGCCTATTTGCCCCCCTCAACATATTATTGTATCCAACGGCATTCAAAATGGACGGGAACATGATGGCAAGCTTTCGTCGCCGCTCCACCGCCATGTTTACATGTGTCGATCGCCGTGGTTAAGTTCGCGTCTATTTTGACGGCGATTTTTTTCGGTTATTTGCCCCCTGCTGGCAATAGGCCTATATAAGATGATGACAATATGTCATGAGGGGGGGGGCCTCAACAATGACCTCTAACCTCTGTATATCAAATAGGGCTAGAGCAAATTGGCTGCAAATTTCCACATCTAGGCTATTCCTTGACTGACTCTTCCCAAATGGTCGACCACATATTAGCTTGATCACTCTAGGCCTAGTTGTTTTTTAGTTACAGAGGTTATAGCCTAGGTCATGATTTCTTGCCTACTTACAGTGAATAGACTAGGCCTAGGCCTATTGTAGGCCTAGATTGGTAAAATATTTGCTTAATAGGCCAATTGTCTCGATTTGACTAATTTTACCTAATTAGGCCTAAAGCAGCCTCAGTCTATTCCCAAACCCCAAACAGTATCCCATGTTAAGCCCTAGGCTAGGCCTAGGGCTAATCCCACTCTCAATCAAAATTCGAACTGATAAATTCGTACCTACCGGTAGCGCTGCCTAGGCTAGGCCTATATTTTTCGTGAATAGATGTAGAAAATGGGGAATTTTTTTATTTTTATACCACGAATTTTCCGAGTGTTTTTATAAAAATAATTTTTCATTTGCATCAATATATAGTGTTTGTAATTAATTAGAAATCTCGGGAAAACCTATTTTCCCCATTAGGCCTATCGATCGATGTTGAGACATGCCCCTCGATAGCGATTCGAAAAGACATTAGCCTAACCTAACAACCTTACCTAACCTTACCTAGTATTATGGGTGGGGGCTGCTGCCCCCACACCCCCGCTGGTTGAGTACTAATCCCTTAGTAAATAAAAGAAAACATTGGCTGTCGATTATACGAAGGTGAAATAAAGTTGATGAAGTCTACAGCGTTTACACTGCAATTTTCAGCTCTGATTGTACATTGATAACGGGAAAGTACCTATTGACAACCTTGTTACAAAAATTAAATTTTAGTACCATACTTTTATATTAGGTTTTTCCGAGGGTTTAACACATTTTCATATGATCTTTAGAGCTATCGATAACTGGAAGTACCGTATTGACAACCTTGTTACGAAACAGATATTTTAGTACCATACTTTTTTATTAGGTTTTGCCGAGGGTTAAAACAAATTTTCTTATGATCTTTAGAGCATACATATTCAATATTTATCTTCAAATATATCAACAAAATTCGTGGTATTAAAATAACATTGAACTGAAAATGGTTTAAAGGAAAGAGCATCCTATATTATGTTCAAATACTATATAATAGCACTGTGTATGGTTGTATTACATTTAAATAGTGATAGATGTGTATATTAATGGGATAAATACTCCGAAGTTCGCATACGTTCAGAAAATTGTGTGCAACACTGTTGCCAGATACTAATCAATCCCATTATCATTATATCATAATGGATTTTACTCATTTGCATAATTTCAAATACCTAGGACATTAATATATTTTCCTATCTTTTTTGTAGTGATATTTGTCTGATTTTTTTTTTTTTTTTTTTTTTTTTCTATATTCCAACTTACTTCCTCTCGGGCATAGGCTGAGAGCCTTAACATTCACCGCTTTACAATGAACAGTGAAGCCCGTGAGGTCTTGTTCCAGTCTAGGGAGTGAGACATGTGAAGCACGCAGAGTACAACGAGCACCTGCCATCTTGCCTTCACATGAGGCACGGTGCTCACTCCTGGCCCGAAACGACCCCATCTCTGAAGCCACCTCGTTCCCGTGCTTCACAGTCTCATCCCCTACACTCGGACTCTCACACTTACACACACACAACGCCACCTGTTGAGCAGATAACTCACCAGGCATTGCACCCCTATAGCATATTTTGAATATGGGAATATTCATACAGTGCTATTTAATCAGGGAACAATGAGGGTATTTTATTGACGTTTCGGTGGGCTTGTGGTAATGCACTGATACCAGGTACAACACAAATTCCATCCCAATAATATCTTTAGTGGTATATTGGTGTCTGTCTAGGGTTATAATGCATTGTGAAAGTTACCTCTGCATCTCTGACTTGGCTTAAGTACCCCTGCTTTCTTTGAGTACTACACGGCAAGAGAAGCTTTCGGTTCTGTCACAGACTGTCAATTACTGTTCAAGGTAAACACAACTGCTAATTTCGACATCATGTTCAAATAATATGTAATAGCATTATCTATGGTTGTATTAGACAACAATCGTGATAGGTTTCTATTTTATGTGGATAAATAGTATTAAGCTGAATAAACTAAATACCGAAAGTTCACTAGAGTGGTTGTTGATACATATGAGGGAGGAAGAAGATAGGAAGGAAGGGCTAGGCAGTGTTGCCAGTTGTATCGCTAGATATTACCGCTAGATGTAGAGCTATTTACTTCAATTTAGCAGCCATTTTTTCATATCTAGAGAGATTTACTAGGGATAATTTAAAAATGTCAGACATTCTAGTCATATTACATTGTAAAATTTGCAAAACAAACAAACCAAAACTCTTTAGAAATTGCAGCATTATTCTAACATTGTTTGACTATGTAGCAACATGCTAGCGACTTTTGAGAAAGGATCTAGCGGTATTTTGTGGAGACATACTGGGAGGGTGGGAGGGAGGTGGTGGTTGCAGTGGTGCCAGTTGTAAAGCTACATATTACCGCTAAATGTAGAGCTATTTACTTCAATCTAGCAGCCATTTATTTTATATCTAGAGACATTTACTAGGGATAATTTGAAAATTTCAGACATTCTAGTCATACTACATTGTAAAATTTGCAAAACAAACAAACCAAAACTCTTTAGAAATTGCAGCATTATCTTAACATTGTTTGGCTATGTAGCAACATGCTAGCGACTTTTGAGAAAGGATCTAGCGGTATTTCGTGGTAACACTTTAGGAGGGTTAAAATACGAGTCACACGGGCAATTGCCAAAACTTTAAAGGTCCATATCATTGTTATTAAACTAAGCATTTGGCAAAGGGAGGAATTGTTATAAACCTTAGCCAATACTCTGTCATTCACCAAAAATAAATTTGAATTTATCATTATTATTTGGTAGGGTAGGTATGTATAGGTAGGTTGGCTAAATAATTGCTGGAATTCGTAGGGACTCGAACGGTTTTGAGAGAGTTAAATAAAAAAACAAAAGATAGGACTGAATAATAAAGAGATTATGTTATTAAGCAAAACTGGGGGATGCGTGGAAGCCTATAGACTGTAGACGGTAAACTTTGTGTGGGTAGCGAATTCGGTTTTAAAGTAATTTAAGAATAGACAGTTTTCAATGCTGCGGCCAAACTATTCCACCCATTTATATTTTTTTGGTATCAAATCGTTCGGAATCGCGAGCCTCACCCAACTACGCAAGCATGGCTCTGATCATCGGCATAGTTTTCAAGATGTGGAATTTTAAGTGGAATTCGAGGTTTCTTCAAGATTGCCGGAAAAAACCCCACGTGCAAAAGCAAAACCTTCTCTATAAAATTTGCGGAGCATTAGTAGGGGAGTGCGTATGCCAAAGCCCAGTCGTTTCCTGTGAGTGGGAGAGACGGTATTTAAGCGTCAAGTTTTTCGGGAAATCGGTTGCCACGGACCTGTTTGGCCACCATGCCGGATGTTTAGCATATCAAAAGTTGCCCAATACAAAAACGCACCTCTTGTGAAAGTTTGATCCCGATCCAAAAAGCGGTTCTGGAGTTATTGCGTCGAAACCGGCGCGTAAGAAGAATTTGGATGAAATTCCAGGTTTAATTATTACAATAGGGGTTCCCCGTAGGGGACGAACCCCTAATAATAATAATAATAACAATTGTCGGTTTATTGTTCACTTGCAGCCGTGAGGCTGAAAATCTACAGAGTTTTTTCTTAACCTAGGTACAGTACAATGCATATTCTACCTTTACTACGAGGTCACATGCGACCGTGAGGTGCCTTGGTTCCCACCATATTACGTACAGTTGGTCAACGTTCCAGCTGACCCACCCTTGCTCTGGGGCTCGCAGAATTATCTGGCAATACTGGTGTAGGAAGGAGGTGTTTCTTACAAAGATTGGGATTGGTTGATCTGATTTCGGCTATTTCATTGTTAGAACATATTATACTAAACAAGGGAAAGTAAGTCTATCTTAAATAAAAATGCATACATCGCTATGTATGATCCCGAACATTCACCCAAAGTTCGTAGATTTGCTTAAATATTCAAGTTATTATATACACTGATTGGCAACTACACCAGTATTGCCAGCTAATTCTGCGGGCCCCAGAGCAAGGGTGGGTCAGCTGGAACTTTGACCAACTGTACATACGCAGATGCACTAGTGAAAAGTACGTGTAGGCTAATACAAGCTGATAGCTGATCAGCTTGGGTAGGAAGGGACCTCATCTTCAGGATGGCCGAATAAACCTTTAGGGTTCTGGTGGATTTGAACCTTAGACTTTACAGTTACATCGCGGGCGTCTTTAGCCGTTCGGCCAACCCCGACCCTTTGTGTTTTAGTTAGTTAGTTAGTTAGTTAGTTACCCACCCAGACCAGTAATATGTTGCCCCAATCTGTATCCATTTCTAGTTTCCACGCTCTGTAAATCTATATTATCACTGTCTGTGGGTGTATATGATTGTGTGTATGTGTGCCTGTGTGTGAGTGTGCCTCTATGTGTGTATATATGTGTGTGTGTACCTGTATGTTTGTGAATTTTAATTAAAGTAATATGTTGCACCAATCTGTATGCATTACAAAGGAGTACAAAGGAAATCAAGCAACAACAGGTCTAGTGACCCCCTCTAGGCTGCTTGTCCTCCAAAACACTGAGGATCAAGTGTCCGAACAGTGGATTAGTGTGGGTAAGGGAAAATTGGGAAGGGAACTACTGCCCTGGAACTAATGTCCGTGGCAGGCAGTGTTCTTGTTCTGGAAATTTAATCCTGTGTGATATATCTTGTGTGTGTTTGTTTGTGTATGTATGTAATTAAATGTTATGTTATAATATGGTATAGTTGGTGTATTTGTGTGTGTGTGTGTGTGTGTGTGTGTTTGTTTATGTATGTAATTAAATGTTTTGTTATAATATGGTATAGTTGGTGTATTTGTGCGTGTGTGTGTGTGTATTGGAATGTGTGTGTTTGTTTTTGTTTTTTCAGTTGTATTATATATTTGGTGTTATGTGTGTGTGAGTGTTAGCTATATACAGTATATGGTATTTCTCTTATGTTGTCTGACATATCTTTTATATATTTTGAATATACTGTACAATATTCCTGTACGCTGTTTTTTTTATTAGTATATAGTTCTAAAGTAATGATAAGACAGGAACGGCTGTATTTGTTAAGTTATGACATTACATATTTACCTATATTTAGGGTAGTACGTGTAGGTAGTATTTATGTAGTATGATATTTATTTATGTAGTATTTATGTAGCATTATGTAGTATTTATTTGTAGTATTTATTTAGGGTAGTACGTGTAGGTAGTATTTAGGTAGTATGATATTTATTTATGTAGTATTTATTTGGGTAGTATGCCCAACGCAGCTTTGATCTTAACCTAACAGTACTAATGGAGATGGCACTGGTTGAGAGATACTGGTTCAAACGGTCTACTGGTTTAAATGGTCCACTGGGTGAGAGTTAAGGGGATAGGGTTTATATTTTGGTCGGTTTATTTATATATTTAAAAAAAAAAAAAATGGAGGAAAATAAATTAAAAAAATCGGAAAAGTGGGGATTGGGCCTGAGCATACAGATAGAATATATATAGATTTGTTTTTTCCTCGCTAGACCTCCATCAAGTTTAAAAAAACATCCCTTCAAGATCAATTTGTACATTTTTCGGTAGAAAAATGTCCCGGCTGAAGGCCGGTTCCTTCTAAAATTACAGTCTCGCTAGCGCTCGCCAGGGAAAAATCGACACGAAAGGTCATATTAACAAAGAAATGAGGTGAAAGCTCTTATAATCGCCAAACTAATAGGATGAACATCTTATTATCTCAACACATGGGCCGCTAAAGTACAAGATGTCAACAGAATGGAACGTAATGAGGTGAGAATGGTGAGATGGATGTGTGGGGCCAGGCTGCAGGATAGAATAACAAATGATGAGCGGAGGAGACGTTTAGGTATAAAGAGTATTAGCGAGGTGATGCGTACAAGTAGACTGGGATGGAGAGATGTGGAGAGAATGGATGAACAAAATTGGTGAAAAGATGCAGGTCTGTGATTGTGGAGGGAGCTGCACCAAGGGGTGGATCTAGGAAGACCTGGGATCGGACTATACATGCTAATCTCAAATAAAACAACTTGACAAGTGAAACAGTCCTTAATTAACAGGGTTGCCTGGAACGCCGCCATTAGGACAAGAGACTGAAACTGCACATATGTGTGGAACACTCAGTCTTAAAATGTTATGTACTGAATGTATGTATGTCTGTGTATTTGATGGAGGTCTCTAGGTAGAAAACTAACAACCTCCCCTTAAGTGACTATCCTGATGAGATGGGTCACCTCTCTATATATCCGGTTTGCTTGTATCAACAGGAAAACGTTATCGAGGGAGGGGGGTCGTTATGCATCACCTCCCCTTCACTGACACAAACAACATGTACGTATACGCTGTTAAAACACCAAGGGTATAAACAGGATAGAAAACGAGATATTAACCCTTTGAGTACCAACGACGTGTGCTATAATTATCTTCGAGCTTTATTTAGGACGATATTATGCAGCTTAGGAAGATTCTGTGGTAGCATTTATTATTGATAGAAAACGAGATATTAATCCTTTGAGTACCAGCGACGTGTGCTATATTATCTTCGAGCTTTATTTAAGACGATATTATGCAGCTTAGGAAGGTTCCGTGGTAGCATTTATTATTTCTAGCTTTATTTAGACGATATTATGCAGCTTAGGAAGGTTCCGTGGTAGCTAAAAGGGTCGGTTGAGATAGTTTGAAGGCGTATTAATGATAGAGGTCCTTCCTAAGCTGAATAAAATCGCCCAATATTTGCCAGAATATATTGAAATGGACGTCCCTGGTACTGAAAGGGTTATCTAATGTTGTTCTTAAGGGTGGGGGTGGGGGGAGGGGGAGTAAACGCCTTTTCTGGACCCTTCTCCGTCATGTTTTGTACCATTACTTTTGAGATTTTAAGATGTTCGTTCCATTAGTTTTGCGATTTTGGACGTTTCGCCCCATTTCTTTGTCAATATTTAGACATTTCGTGCCATTTAAGTGTCGATTTTTATCCTGGCGAGCGATATCGAACCTGTAATATTAGGAAGAATAGGCCTTCGGCTGGGACATCTTTTTACCGAAAAATATACAAATTCATCTTGAAAGGGGGTCTATGGGGTGTTTTTTAAGCTTGATGGAGGTCTAGCCAGGAAACACAAACATAAGTAAATGGGCGTATTTGTAAATGGGCGTATTTGTTTTCTCATTTATGTATCTTTTTATTATAAGTTTAGTTTCATCCCTAGACCTCCATCAAGCATAAAACAAAAAAATACCCCCCAAGAATCTCCTTCCAAGATAAATTTGTACATTTTTCGATTGAAAAATGTCCCGGCCGAAGGCCGGTTCCTCTTAAGTTAGAAGAGCCATACACAAGCTTCTTGTGGTGACCACCAGTCTGAAAATTGTCGCATTGTTGAAGGACTCTAGGAAAAGTTGCAATTTACTTGGCAACTCAACAATATAGCCAGCTTCGTATAAAAGACACTCCATTCACAAATGGTATCTTTTTGGTAGTAACCTATCTATTTGTGCACACACAATTATTATATATATCAACTATAACCCTATAATCATTATTATATATATCAACTATAACCCTATAATCATTATTATATATATCAACTATAACCCTATAATCATTATTATATATCAACTATAACCCTATAATCATTATTTATATCCCTATAACCCTATATCATTATTATATGTATCAACTATAACCCTAAGATCATTATATGTATCAACTATAACCCTAAGATCATTATATGTATCAACTATAACCCTAAGATCATTATATGTATCAACTATAACCCTATAATCATTTCACATGGACAAAAAAAAAAAATAATAATAATGAGAATCCACAAATTGCTTGCAAAGTAGGAATGTTACCTTCCTAAGCACCAACTCCTTATAGAAATAATATACATACTAAACATATGTTATAGTAGAAGTATTTGCAGTGGAATAAGCTGCTGTCAGTAAGTTTAACTATTGTTAACCTTAAAACTCACTGAACATATAGATGCGGAAATAAATCAGAATATGGCAGCAATTCATCACTCATCACTGCCGACGTTGGATAAACCCTCACCCCTCTCACCACAAACAAACTCACACGCGCGAGCAACTCATTGTCATTTTCGTTTCCAAAAACTATATCGACAGCTTCCTAAATTTTCCAGAACTTCTGTTGATTTCTTGTAAAAACTTATCTTATTATGATAATACATATTACATAGCATCTATTAATAGAGCATATTTATATGAAAATATAATCATGGTTCTCGTGATAAGTTAATAAAGGGTAAGGGAATGGCGAAATCAGAGACAGCCGAGAAGTCCTGTTTACGTGCAGAGGTTTTCCTACATTAGTGGCAGTAAAACAGATAAGCCCGAGACCTTCTTGCCCAAGACCAATAATTGGTAAAGCCTATCTTATTTTATGGACTATTATAATATTCTACTCTACGTGAGGTTTAAACGCTATATAACGTCAAACACTTCTAAGAAACTTACATTGGATGAATTATTTACTTCATAAACCTCTGAATATAGGTACTGAAACGATAATATATTTTGTACAAAGGTTTGAGACATTCAGAGAAATCTAGTTTTATATTTTCAAAGGGCGAATATGCTACAAATTAAATAAACGAAAACTGCTTCAAAAATCATACTCAAGGTTGATTATAGTATATAACGCATAATCTTGGTATATTTCTTTTTGTCCTAAAAAAAAATATGGTTAGTCCCCAAAGCGACCATTCTCCATCTGGTGGTCATCCCAAGAAGTTTGTGTGTGGCGCTTCTAAACAGGCTCGCTATTGCTCGCCAGGGGAAAAAATTACACCTAAGTGGCACGAAAAATCTTGATATTAACGAAGAAATGGGGAAAAAGGTCTTAAAATTGCTAAACTAATGGAACGAACGTCTTAAATTCTCAAAACAAAAATTGGGCTAAGCATGAGGGAGTAGGGAGTCCATAAAAAGCAACCATACCCCCTTATTAAACAGATACAAGTCGAGAGCCGGAGGAAACGCGCGCAGTTACTTTGGGAGGGGTAGAAAGAACACCTTTTTTATTATAGTGCTTCTTTGGTTCACACTTAATAGCACACTTCATCACACTATCACACTTTAAGCTAACACACTTTACACTAACACATTTCACACTAAAACACTTATCAACACACTTCTTCACACTTCCACACGTCACACTATTACACTTTAAGCTACCACACTAAAACACTTCACACTTATCAGCACACATCTTCACACTTCCACACGTTACAATATCACACTATAACACTACCACACGTTGCACTAACACACGTCACACTAACACACGTCACACTTAGCAGCACACGTTTTCAACCACACGTCACATACTACACACTGAGAGCTGCTGCAGGGAATGGACGCAGTGTGAGTTCGGGAGTGATAGAGTGAGTATACATATATTACATCTTGCTGTCTCACGATTCGTGGTGCAATGCATAAGTGTGTTGATTTTCGGTGTGAGCGTCCTGGGTTCGAATCCCCAGACTGCCACATGTGTTTGTTAATTTCATTAATCGAGTTTAGGAGTAAAGTTGGTTAGTGGAGAGAATATAATAATTATCCAAAACACCACACTTCACCTTAACCCCTTCTGTACCGGCGACGTCCTTTTGACTATATTCTGGCTACCTTTAGACAATTTTACTCGGTTTAAAAAGGGCTTCCAGCAATTAACAGGCTTCGTACTATCTCACTTAACCCTTTTTACTACCACAGATTCTTCGTAAATTTAGATATAGCTAGAGTACGGTACATAACAGAGGGACGTTACGGTACTGTATGGGTTAACCCCTTCATTACCTTTGCCGTACCTTTAACTGTAGTCTGGTTACAATTGTTCGATTTCATTCAGTTTAAAAAGGGCCTCCAGCCACTAACAGACATCCAACTTTCTCACTTAGCCCATTTTGATAACCACAGATCCTTCTTAAACTGCGCACAAGCGTCTAAATTTAGCTAGAATATTATACAGAAACGTTGTTGGTACAGAAGGGGTTGAGGGTCTTTTTATTTTTTTATTTTTTTTATTTTTTTGCTTATTCATTTATTAATTTATTTTCTAGCTCCCTCGCTAGACCTCCCTCAAACTTAGAAAAAACACCCTCTAGAAACACCCTCAAGATAAATTTGTAAATTTTTCGGTAGAAAAATGTACCGGCCAAAGGCCGGTTCCTCTTATAATTACAGGCTCGCTATCGCTCGCCAGGAAAAAATCGACACCTAAATGTCACGATAGGTCTTAAAATTGACAATGAAATTGAGCTAAAGGTGTTAAAATCGCCAAACTAATGGGCCGAATGTCTCAAAATGTCAAAACTAGTGGGGCTAAACACGAGGAAGAAAGGGGACCAGAAAACCTGCCCATCTCCCCTTAACCCATTCTGTACCGTCGACATCCTCTTCAATATATTCTGGCAAGTATTAGACGGGTTTATGCAGTTTAAGAAGGACGTCTACCCGTTAAAAGACCACAGACTATCTCATGTCATCCTTTTAGCTACCCTATATCCTTCCTAAGCTTCATAAAATCGTCTTAATGTAGCTAAAATCAAATAAATAAGATGTCGACGGTATTGAAGGCGTTGCAAATATATAGATAGTACAGTCACTCAAAAGAAAATCGTGAACCCCTCTTGTTTTTTCTTATAAATATATATGTATTGATTTTTGGATGGAAGTTGCTTTTTTAATAATTGGTATAGCCTATACTGTTTTGTAGTTGACGTATTCTATCTATCTATCTATCTATCTATATGCTCAGGCCCAATTACCATTTTTCCAATTTTTTTATTTTTATTTTCTATTTCATTCCATTTTATTATTATTATTTTTATTTTTATTTTTTTTTATTTTTTATTTTTTTTGGCGTATAGACAATTATATTCAGAAATGCGTTTCCTGAAATATACTTCCATAATTAGAAATTGCTGACGTCCGGGAATGTTTATAATCGGCCTAATAAGTGATGTCTCGGCACCAAGCATATTTTGATCAATAATTGGTATCAGCAATATCTACAACTTGATTTATTCGTTGCGAGTGAGATATACAAACATGTTCTTATACACTTACCCACCCTATTCAACATCTGACAGACATTAATACAGCACAGAGACATGACTTATTAGCGCGATCATATCATAGTCTCTAGTAAACTCTTAAGGGGAGGCAGACCATTTTTCTGGACCCCCTTCTCCCTAATGTTTAGCCCCACTAGTTTTGAGTTTATAAGACGTTCGGCCCATTAGTTTGGCGATTATAGCACCTTTCGCCCCATTTCGTTGTAAATTTTAAGACCTTTTGTGCCATTTAGGTGTCGATTTTTTCCTGGCGAGCGACAGCGAGCCTGCAATTTTAAAAGGAATCGGCCTTCGGCCGGTCATTTTTCTACCGAAAAATGTACAAATTTATCTTGAAGGGGGGTCTAGGGGGTGTTTTTTTTAAACTTGATGGAGGTCTAGGGAGGAAACTAAACAAATATATGAATACGTGAATTAATAGACCAAACAAACGGCCCGTCTCCCCTTAAGCTTTTGTGGACCCCTGTATTTTTCACTATGCAATTATAACCATCTGGATTGATTTTTGGATAGAACTTGCTTTTCAACAAATATTATATGTACCGGTAGTTTTGTAGTTGACGATTTTAAGACTTTTTGCCCCATTTCTTTGTCAATACTAAGACTTTTCGTGCCATTTTGGTGTCTATTTTGTCCTGGTGTATGATAGCGAGCCTGTAATTTAAAAGGATTTTTCTACCGAAAATGTACACAATTATCTAGAAGGGGGATCTTGGGGATGCTTTTTTTTAAGCTTGATGGAGGTCTTGGGAGGAAACTAAACTAAAAATATATAAATACATAAATCGACCAATAAATAAACCCTTCCCCCTTAAAGCATATTCAGTTTTTTATTCACACTATAGTCTACTCAAAATAAGTAGGCTAAAATGTTGACCAGTAACCTCTGTAACTAAAATAAAAACAACGAGAGTAATCGAGCCAATAATTCTACCATTTGAGAAGAGTCAGCCAGAGAATAGGTGTGGAAGTTTACAGCCCATTTGCTCTAGCCCTTTTGGAGTTACAGAGGTTAGAGGTCACGATTTCTGGGGCCTACTATAATGAATGGATTATATGATTGGTAAATGACGCACGTTAAGTCGCTGTCACACGAGCGATTTTACCGTCAATTTTCCATGAGCAAGTTTTTTCTCGTTATATTTCGGGACTTTTTTGCACTGGAATCGGTAACTAGGCTGAAGGTAGAGTATGTTAGGTGGTTGAATTCTGATAAAATCTATTTTTGAAGCTGCCAGACCATAATTGCCCGTAAAAATTGCTCGAAAAACGGCTCGTGTGACTCCGGCTTTAGATTGAGAGCGTATACTGTATTACATAAAGTGTGCAAAACAAAATATACAAATAAATACAGTATATATATGTTTAACCCTCTCAGGCACCGAGGTCGCATATCATTTCTATTTGTTGGCTATTATTAGATGATTTTATTCAGATTTGGAAGGGCATATGGAAATCAGAGGGTTAATGGAGATAGTCTTTCCCCTTTTAATTCCCACAGATCCTTCCTAAGCTGTATACAATCGTCTAACGATAGCCAGAATATAATGTCAAAATGCGTCATGAGCCTCAAAGGATTATTTGTTGTTTTTTAGAGGCAGGTGTGGCCCGAGAGCTGCCCTTTGTGGGTGGACACCTCGACGACGTATACAGACTAATAACACACATAACAAAGCCACTCCAACAGCTTCCTCTCTCTCCAACACTCCTTCTCGCCTATCTACACTCTTCAGAAAAAAAGGAAAGTAGAAAGTAGCTACGAGGTACCGTTGTAAAGGCTTATCCCTCAATACCTTCACCTGGATCTCCCAGTGAAGTAAACACGATGGCGATGGCGGCTCTGGACAAAGCAGTGGCGAAGATGGACCTTGCAGAAATCCGCAGACTGATGACAGAGGGCCACGACGTGAATGTGCCCGATGAAGTGGACGGTTTTAGTTACCTTCACAAAGTGGCCCAAATGACAAACTCAAATAATCCCGAACACCACCAGATAGCCAACATTCTGCTGACCAGTGGCACGAACGTCAACGTCAGGACCAAACTCGGAATAACGCCCCTCCACATTGCCGCCAGGGAGGGACAACTAGATCTCTGTAAGCGCTTGATAGGGCAGGAAGGGCAAGATAGGGCACGAGCAAAAATTGGCACCAAGGACTTGAAATGCATGACGGCCTTGCATTTCGCAGCACAGGAAGGTCACACTGAGGTGGTTAAATTCCTTATCGAAACAGGAGCCGACCCTCACATCTTGGACAAAAACAGGTATCTTCCACTTCACCATGCTGCTGCAAAAGGCCATCATGAGTGCTGTAAAGTCCTGGCTAATTACTACAAGGAGAAAGAAGATGACGACACAGAAGTGAAGCCTCTTATTCTAGCTTCTAAGAGAGGCTATCATAGGTGCTGTGAGGACATGATTGCTGCTGGCATTAATATCAACCAAAGAAACATTAATGGCAACACAGCTCTCCATATAGCAGCTCGGCAAGGTTTTCCCACCGCTGTTACTGAACTCATATATATGAAGGCAGATCCAAATATGCTAAATAAAGCTGAAAACACACCACTCATGGAGGCTGTATGGAAAGGTAAAGTAGAGTGTGTTAGCCCCTTGATTAAAGGAGGTACGGATCTAAGTAAGCGAAACTATTGTAAGAATAATGTCCTCCACCTTGCTGCCCAAAAGAAATCGTCTGATATAATGAAACTCATATTGGAAAATGAAAATGCATCAAAAATTATAGATGAAAAAAATGGTGATGATAAGACTGCCTTCACCATTGCAGTAGAGCAGCAAAATGAAGATTGCTGGCAGTTGTTGTTGAACAGGAATGCATCAGTCAGTGTGTGTAGCCAAACCAGCAACAAGCGTTCACTTCTACATATTGCAGCACAATGTTCCACCCCATCTTTGCTCAGACAAGTTCTGCAATTCTCGTATCGTGACGTAAATAAGAAGAATAGAGAACAAGAGACTCCCCTGCATGTGGCTGCTCGGCATGGTTCTCTAGAGGTGTGCAGATTGCTGCTGAAGTACAACTCTCGGGCAAATATTGTTAACTCCCACGGAAGGACTGCAGCACATGTGGCAGCACACTACGGCCATGTGTCAGTCCTCAGGCTCCTGATGAAGTACGATACCAACAGACGCCTCAGGGATAACAATAAAGACACGGCTCTACACATCGCAGCTGCTAAGGGACATCTGGAGTGCTGTAAGGTTCTCATCCAAGCCGAGAAGGCGATCGAAAAGGAAAAGAATGAGGCGGGTGAATATGCAATAGATATAGCATTTAAAAAAGGTCTACCTGATGTTTTTAAGGAACTTCTAGACTCCATTCCTTATACCATGCAAAATCTGCCGGAAGACTTAAAGGAAAATCTGCACCAATATACCCATGACATACTTGATAATCCACAAAACAAAAATAACAGGTAAGGACAAATCCATTGTTATAGTGTATTATATAAACACTTACTTTGTTCAATGATACTTAAATGGTACAGTCACGGACACTAATGCTTCCTTTACATGTTGGACAGTGTCTTCACTGAATCAAATCTTCCCAATAATGCTATATCAAGTATTTGCATGTTAAAGTTACAGCTAACCATTTCTAGAGGTCAAAATAGATTAGAATTAGTGTTTGCGAGTGTACAATATCTGCAGTTAGAGTTGGGGGTAAGGGAGTCCTCCATAATCAGTGGAGGAAAAGAATATGACTCACGTATCCTCCTGTGTGTCCTAAAAGGGGACTAAAAGGGGGAATAACGCGCCAATGAGATCCGCCTGCAATGGTGGCGCTGTGGGAGAGCTGCGGATGGAGGAAACTGATGAACTCCTACCCCGCTTCCCTCTCACAGACGGATCTCACTATACCCTATCTCCACTCAGGGAGGTTCGGCTCCTGGAACTACCTGGATGCCGCGGGTTTCCCATAAAGGGTGTCTTGGGGCTACTAAAAAAAATAAATAATAATAATAATAATAATAATAATAATAATAATAATAACAAGAACAATAGAGTTTCAACTTGAAATTAGATAGAACGAGATGGGTTGGGTGTGAAAGGGATCTGCCATGTGTAGGTCAATCAGCTTTCTGCAGACTCCCGCTTTCATATTTTGTTTATGTTCTCATTTGTGAGGGAGAGAGAGTATGGCGAGAGAGAATAGGATGTCGTAAACGTAAGGAAGATAGCGATAAATATGAGAGAGAGAGAGAGAGCGCGGGATGGGTTGGGTGTGAAAGGGATCTGACATGTGTGGGCCAATCGGCTCTCTGCAGACTCCGGTTTTCTTATGTTCTCATTTGTGAGAGAGAGAGACTAGGATGTCATAAATGTAAGGAAAATAGATAAATGAGAGAGAGTTTTTATGAGAAGGGTTGGGTGTGAAAAGGATCTGTCTTGTGTGGGCCAATGGGCTCTCTACATACTCCCATTTTCTTATGTTCCTATTTCTTACAATTGTGTTTTGGTTGCAGGTATATGATAACATGGGTGTATAGTAAGTAGTGTAAATAACAGGTAACATTTATGAGATGGGTTGAGTGTGAAAGGAATCTGCCTTATGTGGGCCACTTGGCTCTCTGCAGACTCCCATTTTCATCTTGGTTGCATGTGTAAGGGATCTGCCTCATTTGTACCGGTGTGCAAACAAACAAGAGTGAGAGAGAGAGATTGGCGGTGTAAGGGATCTGCCTCTATTCACTTGGTAAAAGAGTTGTAGATATGTGGAATAGGCTACCGAGTGCTGTAGTGGGATCAATAACAATAGAGCTTCAACATAAAATTTTATAGGACGAGATGGATTGGGTGTGAAAGGGATCTGCCGTGTGTGGGCTAATCGGCTCTCTGCAGACTCCCATTTTCATCTTGGTAGCATGTGTAAGGGATCTGCCTCATTTGTACCAGTGTGCAAATAAGAGAGAGAGAGATTGGCTGTGTAAGGGATCTGCCTCTCTCGTAATAGTCTTAGATATGTGAAATAGGCTACCTAGTGCTATAGTGGGATCAAGAACAAAAAAGAATTTCAAGATAAAATCAGATAGTCATATGGACAAAATGGGTTGGATGTGAAAGGGATCTGCCTTTTGTGGGCCACTTGTCTCTCTGCAGATTCCCATGTTCATCTTAGTTGCATGTGTAAGGGATCTGCCTCATTTGTACCGGTGTGCAAACAAACGAGCGACAGAGAGAGACCGGGTGTGTAAGGGATCTGCCTCTATTCATTTAGTAACAGAGTTGTAGATATGTGGAATAGGCTACCGAGTCCTATAGTGGGAACAATAGAGTTCAACATAAAATTAGATAGGACGAGATGGGTTGGGTGTGAAAGGCTGCCACGGGCGTGTCTGGCCACCATTTTGGATATCATATCAAAAGTTGCCCAATACAAAAATGCACCTTGTGTCAGAGTTTGGCCCCGATCCGACAAGCAGTTCCGGAGTTATTGTGTAAAAACCGGACTATATATATTTTTATGGAAGAATGCAATACTTCTTGAACCCCTGATACCGTTGCTTGCTGTTTGAGGGAGGAGGGAAGGTAAGTCACACCACACCAAAATTTGTCAAAACTTTGTAGGTCTAGAACTTTGTTATTAAACTAAGCATTTGGCAAAGGGAGGAATTGTTAAAAACCTTAGCCAATACTATGCTATTCACCAAGAATAAACTTGAATTATCATTATTATTTGGTAGGGTAGGTATGTATAGGTAGGTTGGTTAAATAATTGCTGGAATTCGTAGGGACTCTTAACCCTCTCACGAGCATATGACGCAGAGGTTGCCAGATTAGCAATAAGAAATAGAGTTCTCTCACTCTTATAATTACCTCTCCAAAATTAGTTTTCTGCCCACAGCTAACTCAAAGACAACTGCAGAGGTTAAAGTAACTAAACTAAAGGTTTCTAAATACCCCTGATGGTAACAAAGGATTTAACCCGTGGAGCCCCGGCTAGTTTTGTAATGTTTGTTCACCAGAACCCGGCCGGTTTTCAAAAAATGGTTTTATTCCAGAAACAATAGCGAATGCGTTAGGAATTAAGGAAAAACCACGAAAAACCGCTCAAAAAGCTTAAAAAATGGTCCTACAGAGCCCCCGAAAACGTATTTTACAAGAGTAAAAAATTGAAGGCAATTACCCCAAAAAAACAGGTTATTGCGCGCTCACACGCACGCACGTGGACTTTGAAAGTTTTCAACCATCGGCACGGTTGCGTGGGATACGTACACAGTTCCCATACAAATCTGAGCCCTCTTGAGTGGCTACACCTGAGGTTATGGTCGGCGCAATTAGGGTGACGCGTCAGGCGCGTCTCTGGGGCTGTGCGTTACATACATCGTCGACGCGTCAGACGCGGTCGCTGGGGTATGTACGGGTTAAAGTATCCCTAATAGGCTCAAAATCGCGTCAAGAACGTGAGAGGGTTAACTATTTTGAGAGAGTTAAATTTAAAAAATGTACGGATCTGAATGATTAATATAACTATTATTAAGCAAAACTAGGGGATGCAGGGAAACCTTTAGACTGAAGTCTGAAGACGTTGTGTGGGTAGCTAATACGGTTTTAAAGTAATTTATGAATAGACAGTTTTCAATGCTGCAACCAAACTATTCTACCAATTTCTATTATTTTGGTACCAAAACGTTTGGCATTGCGAGCCTCACCCAACTACGCAAACATGGCTTTGATAATCCGCATAGTTTTCAAGATGTGGATTTTAAGTGTTTTCGAGTTTTTTTCAAGATTGTCGAAAAAAAAAACATGTGCAAAGCAAAACCTTTTCCATAACATTTGCGGAGCATTAGTAGTGGAGTCCATATGCCAAAGCCCAATCATTTCCTATGAGTGGGAGAGATGGTATTTAAGTTTCAAATTTCCCGGGAAATGGGCTGCCACGGACCTGTTTGGCCACCATTTCGGATGTTTAGCATATCAAAAGTTGCCCAATATAAAAACGCACCTTGTGTGAAAGTTTGATCCCGAGCCAAAAAGCGGTTCTGGAGTAAAAACCGGCGTGGAAAAATCATTTGGAAGAATAAGAAGATTTAATGATTACAATAGGGGTTCCCCGAAGGGCTCGAACCCCTAATAACAATAATACTAATAACAATAATAATAATAATAATTATAATAATTCAGCCACATAGATCGAGTCCATAGTTCCCCTCCAAGCAATGTTCCCTGATTCAAGTTTACCATACTGTTGAGTGGTTTACAAGCTACTTATGCGGGCGCTTTGTGCATTAAAAATAATTGTATAATATAAACTATCAACAAATATAACAAAAGCATTTATGTATATATATTTTTGTTTAGGTTATTTTCAAAAGTATAACAAAAGCATTCATATATTTTTTATTTTTTTAGGTTATTTTCAAAAGTATAAAAACACATTCATATATTTGTTTTCATTTTTGTAGGTTATTTTCAAAGGTATAAACAAAAATCATGTTCTTTTAATTTGTAGGTTATTTTCAAAAGTATATAAAACTAATTTTTTTAATTTTTGTAGATTATATTCAAAAGTATAAAAAAACTCATATTTTTTTCTTCATTTTTTAAGGTTATTTTCAAAAGTATAAACAAACTCATATTTATTTTTTGTAGGTTATAAAAAAAAGTATAAAAAAAAAATTCATGTTTGTAGGTTATTTAAAAAAAAGTATAACAAAAGCTTTCATATATATATTTTTAAACTTTTGTAGGTTATTTTAAAAAGTATAAAAAACATTCATATATATTTGTTCATGTTTGTTTTCAAAAGTATAAACAAAGGCATTCATATAATTATGATTTAATTTGTTTAGGTTATTTTCAAAAGTATAACAAAAACATGCATATATATTTTTTAATTTTTTTAGGTTATTTTCAAAAGTATAAAAAAAAACATATATTATCTCTAAATCAAGTAATGCCAGTTGAGAAAAACCTGTTGATCGCAAATACCTATATATTTTTTAATTTGTGTAGGTTATTTTTGGCGTCCCTTTTGGAGAGCAATGTGTGGGAGGCCGGGCTGGGGGTGGGGAAGGGACGGAAACGGACCCTGTGTACAAACTTCAGGAAGATCATCAGGCAGCATCCACACCTGGCTGAGAAGATTCTTAACAGGTGTGAGACTGGAAACAATAACACACCTATCTATGACTTCCGGTTCCTCAATGATGCCTACCTCACGAACGAAGGTAATCTAGCTATCTATCTATATATAATCAGGCACATACTTTTGTTTTTTCTTTTTTTAAATTGGAGTTGGCCGACTCGAGATAGAGCCCGCTAAAAAGGGGCCAAAAAAAACAAAAAAAAAACAAAAAAACAAGCACACACAAAAACAAAACACAAATTCACACACATCGAAGGTAATGCAAACAATTAGTAGATCAGCAAGCGTGAGCCCTAACCTCTGTAACTAAAAAAGGGCTAGAGCAAATGGGCTGTAAATTTTCATACCTATTCCCTGGCTGATCCTTCCCAACTGTTGTTGTTGTTGTTCCCTAAGCTGCCTGGCCGAACAGCCCCGAGTCCCTGAGGAAGGCCATGGCCACGATCGGGCTTTCCCACAGAGCTCTCATTGAGTGTAGGTTGTGTTGTTGGCGTAAGTGGTTGTGTGAAATGCAGTCTTCGATGATGTGTTTAATGGTATGGGGTGCTGTGTTACATCCCGGGCAGGCGTCGACAACGGAGTCATCCAGTCTCTTCTGATAGCTCAGGAGAGCTGGATGGTGTCCGCATCTCAGCCTGGCCAGGTGGACTCTGTCCTCGCGAGGGAGGGAGGATTCGGAAGGATGGATTTCGGGAGGTCGTGCATGCAGCTGCGTGTTGTCTGTGAGTGAGTGGATGGATTGATTGGCGAGAGATATGAATATGGATGTGCTTCTGGAAGTTGGTTCGGGGTGGGCAGGGAGGGAGAGAGGACAATAATTGTGTGTGATACCGTGTGCTGGGTGTTGTTTTGATATTTCTTGGTGTCTGTGGGTGTGTTGCCATGTAGTTTAGTGGGTGGTCTTGGTTCGTGGAGGCTGCTGCCAGGAATTGAGTGCCTCTCATGTCCAGATGGTCTTTGACTTTGAGGATTTTGGTTTCTTGATGTAGATGATCTGTGGGTGCAGTAGCTGTGCAGCCTGTAATGATCTTCAGGGCTTTGTTTTGAATAGTCTGTAAGGTCTTATGATGTGTTTCAGCTAGGTTAGAAGCCCAGGCTGGGCTTGCGT
Source organism: Paralithodes platypus (assembly GCA_032716605.1). Classification (NCBI taxonomy): domain Eukaryota; kingdom Metazoa; phylum Arthropoda; class Malacostraca; order Decapoda; family Lithodidae; genus Paralithodes; species Paralithodes platypus. The sequence continues at coordinate 23,997,150 of CM064504.1, read as the reverse complement.
ATTCCATTACTGATCTTAAGTATTGTTTATATACTGTGGTGGTAGTTTCTTTGTTGTGTCCAAATTTTGTGTGAGCAAGTGACCTGAGGGCGTTAAGTCTGGGTGTCAGTTTCTTTTTAATGTTTGTGGTGTGCTGTTTGAATGTCATATGAGTATCATATGTTACTCCTAGGATTTTGGGTGTGTGTGTATGTGTTAGGGGTGTGTTGTTTATGGTGAGTTGAGGGATGTATTCGTGTTCACCTGTCCAGCTTGTGAGCAGGGTTGCGGTGGATTTGGCTGGGGCTAGATTAAGTCTGTTTGTAGTGCACCAGCCATGTAGTGTGTTGAGATAGGGTTGAAGGAGATCTGTTGCTCTTCTTGGGTCATGGTGTGTGCATGTGAGTGTTATGTCATCTGCATAGGAGGCTAAGTTTATTTGGGGAGTATTGGGTGTAGTTATATCGTGCATGTACAGATTGAAGAGTGCGGGCGATAGGACGGATCCTTGTGGGACTCCGTTTGGAAAGTTTCTGATTTTAGATGACTGACCGGCAAAAGATACGTGTGCACATCTGCCTGCTAGGAAGTTGGCCAGCCACCTTTTTGTGTTGTTGTGCATGTTTGTGTTGTAGATTTTGTTTGTTAGGTTGTGGCGGGGGATGGCATCGAAGGCTTTACTAATGTCGAGTGTGGCTAATAGTGATCTGTGTGGTGGTCTAGCTGAGTTGATGCCGTCGAAAGCTCTTTGTGTAAGGTCTGTGAGAAGAGTGTTTGTGGAGTGCAGTGGCCTAAAGCCATGTTGTGTTGGAGCTAGGGGTAGGTCGGGTGTAATTAGTTGTAATACTAGGCGTTCCATGACTTTGGAGGGGGAGCAAAGGAGTGTGATGGGGCGGTGCGAGGAGGGTAGCGTGGGGTCTTTGTTGGGTTTGGGGAATGTGATGATGATACCATGCTTCCAAATGTCTGGTATTGTGTTGTGTGAATAGCTGTAGTTTGATATGTTAGTGAGTGTTTGTATGCCTTGTGGTCCCAGGTGTCTGAGGTGTATGTTGCTTATGTTGTCTAGGCCACAGGCGGGTGAGTGCTTGAGATTGTTGATGATATGCTTTGTCTGGTGATTGGTGAAGGGTGTATAGTCAGGGTCTGTGGGGAATTGTCTCTTACGTCGGATGACACGTCGGTCGTCTTTGTGAGGTTTTAGGTGGCTGACATGTGAGAAGTGATTGATGAGAGTGTTTGCTTGTTGTTTACATGAAGGAGTAGAGTCTGTTGTTGTGATTGCAGCATGTGATTGTGTTGTGTTGCTGTTGGAAAGTGTGATGCTGTTTAGTGTTTTGTAGAGTTTTTGGGGTTTGTTTTGTGATCAAGTGTTTGTAGGAAGTTATTCCAATTTAGTTTTTGTTGTTCTTGTATTTTGTTGTTAGTTTGGGTGTTGAGTGCTTGAATTTGTTGTGTGATGTCTTGTGTGTGGGGTGCTGGGGAGTGTTTCAGTGTGTCGCGTTGTCTGATGAGGTTTTGAATTTCTGGTGTGAAGTTGGGGTTGTGTCTTTTTCTGTTACCTCTTGGAATGTGTTTCTTGTCAGCATTTTGGATAGTTTTATTGAGTATGTGTACAGCATTGTTGATGTTAGTGATGGGTGTACTGTTTAGAGTTGTGAAGTGTTGTTCTGTCTCATTTGTAAATGCTTCCCAGTTAGCTCTTTTATAATTGGTGTATGTGTGTTTGTGGCTAGCTGGGGTGAGTCTGGTTTTGGTGGTGATAATGATCGGGAGGTGGTCAGAGCCTAAGGTTCTGACCACCCTCCAGGATGTTGTGGGGGCGAGTTCTGGGGAGCAAAAGGTGATGTCTGGAGATGATGCCCGTGCCCCCCCCCCTGGGGGCACGGGTCCTTGGAGTGGCTTCGGTCGCGCCGGGAATTTCCACACCTTCCCAACTGTTACACGTATTAGCTGGATTACTTGAGTTGTTTGTTAGTTATAGAGGTTAATGTGCAAGAGTTTTGGCCTACTTACTTGGAATAAGGTATAGTAATTGCAGCAGCAGTATTATGTTAACCCTTTCTGTACCGGTGCCGTCCATTTAAATGTATTATGGCTACTATTAGACGATATTAATCAGTTTTAAATGTGCCTCCAGCAATTTACAAGCTTCGATCTATATCACTTGACCCTTTTTACTGCCACAGATCCTTCTTTAACATCGAAATATCGTCTAAATATAGCTAGAATAATGCTAAACAACGTCACCGGTACAGAAGGGGTTAATATTGATATTCTTACTATCACTATAAGAGTCTTCAACGAAACGTGAAACATGACAGATGTTTCCAGATGCTTTAATTTATCACATATATTAATTAAATGTAAACAACTAGATGCTTTAATTTATCACAAATCTATTAATAACATGTAAACACTGCGAATACTTGATATAACTCTTGTTATGATTTAAAATGATTTAGTATCAATTTTAGATTATTTGGTCTGCATTGTGGTGTGTAACAGATACATATAATGGATATTTGTTTAGTAAGCACACATATATTTTTCATTGGCGCCTAGAGTATTGTACTGTACATAGATGATGCTGATCAGTTGATTGATGTATGTTGATCAAGTTGGGATGTCTTCATTATTCCTCATTTAATAGTGAAGCTGTGAGTTGCAACAAATTTTAATGATAACGTGTTAATCTTAAGTGATATCCACACTCAGAGGGCTAAAATGTATCACATATAACACATATAACACAGTGATGATGGGCTGGTCTATCAGAGTGAGAGTTGAGCGTTCTCTGCCATACCCATAGGTTGCTCTGACTGTTCCTTTTACTTATATATTTTCTAGATCTCAAGTGACGACGTCTCTTCCGTGAATTAACCTCCCTACTGCCAACCTAGAGGCTGGCAGACTGGGAGCCAAAGCGTCACATTTTTTCTATGCCCCTCAACTTTCCCTGCATAATTGTTGAGAGGCACAGGGCTTTGGGTGGGGCTTCGGTGTCCCGGGCGTTTCCGCACGCACCTCAGCTCCTCGCCTGGTAGTGGCTTCTGTCACCTCGGCTTTCTTAGTGGTGATGCAGGGAGGGTTCTGTGTGGGCGCTCGGTTATGGCCCTGGCCTTGCTCGGGACCTTGGGGCTGTTTGGTCAGACAGCCTGGGGAACAGCAACAACAACAACATATAACACATTAATAAGGTAGATATTATAATATGAAAACGACGGAACTGTTATTGAACGGGTTAATATATTTCGTAACAGGAGGCAGTAATAATGATATATCCTGTACGAGGAATCAATCCAAGAACTGTGCGGATCTCGATGTACTACGCCAGCATCCGGTCCGTCTGATGATCCACCACAAGCATTCCATGCTCCTCCACCACCGCCTGACCCAAGCCTGGTTCACCTGTAAGTGGCACTCCTCCGTCAGGTTCATACTCTGGCTCCTCCTACTCCAGAAACTCATCTCTGTGGGTGCTCTCATCGCCTACATAGGAGTGGTTTGGTAAGCATGTGAAGGATCAGATTCTTATTATTATTTAGTATTAATATTATTCATATTAGTATATTTCCTTTATTAACCCTTTCAGTACCGACAACAAAGTCTTTTCACATCAACATCTGGGATGAAGACCTTCCAGGTGTGTCATTCAAAAGGTTACAGAGACCTTCATAATTCATATGCTCTCCAGAACAAACTCCCTCCATTCATTCCTATCATTTGCGATTTCTTTTGCATCACTCAATTTGTTTTCACGCTTTGACACACATTTAGACACTGTATCATAGTATCCATCTTCTTCTCGGCCTTCCACGTCTTCCTCGTCTTCCACTTCACTGACAAACATCCTTTTTACTACTTTTTCCTCAGTCATTCTAGTCATATGACCCTAGCATCTTAGAACACTTTCTTCTACCTTTTGATGAACATATTTCCTAACTCCACATACCTCCCTAATGTTCACACTTTTAACTCATTGAGCCCCAATGACGTCCATTGGCCGACACCTACTTTTGTAACGCACAGCCCCAGCGATGTCCATTGAATGTCGGCTATTTTCACCATGTTGAAATAATTGAATGTATGTGTGTATATCTGTAAGTATATGTGTGTGTATGATCAGGTCTTCCATATAAGGATTGGTATTATTTCAGAAACTGCACTTGAGTGAATGACGACTGAATTGTTTATCTCCTTACTCTTCTACCAGGAACTACAACCAAGTAGAAGACCAGCTTAACCTGACGCAGGAGGAGCTGTGTACCATACCGATCCCCAACGAGATAAAGGACCAGCTGAATTGGGGGTCAAGTCTCTCTATGCATCTCTTGATCCTTCTCTCTCTCACTCTTCAGGTTGTCATAGAAGTCACTGGGTTTGTCAAGGTACGATATATGATATGCTTGCTTTACCTGAGGAAGCGCCAGCCAACTTGACAATAATCTTGACCGCTTAACTTCTCATAACTCAAAATGAATGAAAGCAATTGGGGTGACATTTCTATAATTTGGAAAGAGCCCACCAGGAAATAGGTGTGGATATTTACAGCCAGTTTGCTCTAGGCCTATCCTGTTTATTATTCCTAGGGGGTAGAGGAGAAACGGATATAAATTAAATAACTAAACCTGGAAAGATGAATTGGCCTAGGCTATAAAAATGATACTGGGTCGGCGTTTGACTTACTTGTAAACATGTATGTGTAGGTTATCTGTGGTAGTCCCAGTAATATCTATGAAGTACTTCTAGTATTAAAGGAACTTAGCTGTGATGCAAAGAATGTAGGTTAGGTGATGGACATGTCGGTAGGTGAAGATCAGGGAAGTTCTGATGTTATGTGGCAGCAACTGGTGGTTTGTTGTGAGCGGGACGAAGTCTGTGTGAAGTGTGTCTGAGATTCCCTTTTACCGTGACAATATAAAATATATTTAAGGGTTCTATATCGTCCCCTGTGATTAAATAATAAGGAAAAATAAACTAAGATATAATTGGTGCAACCACAGTAATATTTATCCACAAAGATAAATAAAGTAATGCGTATAAACAAAAAGGAACCAGCTGTCGTGAACCCGGAAAATTCAAACTACGGTATATATACCAGCTAGGATTCACGACATACTCCGCCACCAGTTATATACAAAGTATTTACAATTGTCCCATCCCGATCATGGATCGCCACAACTGGGAGGAACCCAAAGCAGCCCGGTGTGACGGCCTCTGAGGGGTATCACCTCGGTCCGCTCCAGTAGCAGGAAGAATATTATCAGAGTTCGGCTTGCTGTCGCCATCCACTACCTCTAAATCTATCTCTAGTGGGTATAGCTTAACCACCGGTCTGGTGGTCAAACCGGCTCCTGTTTTTACCTGAACTACCCTACATTCGTGGTCAGGACCACAAAGAAGCTTCATTATCCGACCAATTCGCCAAAAAAGTCGGGGGCCGTCATCATGTACTAGAACGACGTCCCCAACTTGTGGCGATGCTATCCCTCTTTTTACCATTAAGTGACGATGTTGCTCCCTGAGTGATATTAAATAATCAGTGCTCCACCTTTTCCACAGGTCATGTGAGAGTTTTGGTACATATTGGAAGCGTTGGTTGACGGAATCGTTACGCCACGTCGTGTCCTTGAGATCTTCATCCGTGACTTCTCGCCTTGGAAAGCTTCTGATCCGCCTCCCATGAACCAGTTGTGAAGGAGTGATGGGTAGAGGGTCTTCAAGATCACTGTAGGTGTAGCCAAGCGGGCGATCATTGACTGTGGCCTCGAGCTCCAGTAATACCGTATTCAGTTCCTCTGTGGTAACCAATGCTCGACCCAGTACCTTCTTCAAGCCAGCCTTTAGGATGCCAATGACCCGTTCCCATATGGCACCGAACCATGGCGCCCTGGCCGGTATAAACCGCCACTCGCACTTGAATTCCGCTAGAGTACCTTTTAACCTTGCATCATCTATCAACTCCCGTAATGTACTGGCTCCGCTAACAAATGTGGTGGCATTATCACTCATCATAATCTCAGGGTAACCCCTCCTGCTACTAAACCTACGGTACGCATGCAAAAATTATTCGCAGGAGAGGTTAGACACCGTCTCTACATGGACCGCTCTAGTAACTGCACAGGTGAATAAGACAACATATAATTTACTTACAGTACCCCCCTTCTCTTTTACTGGCAAGGCACCTGTGTAGTCAACCCCCATTACCTGGAAAGGACTCACTTCCTGAACCCTAAACTCCGGCAATGGAGGGGCCTGTACAGCACGATACGATGTACCTTGCAATCTCTTGCAGATGATACATCCCCTTAAGGCTTTCTTTACTACCTGTCTAATCTTGGGGATCCACCATCTTTACCTTATGTAATTTACAACATAACTAACACCACTATGGTTACACGCTTTGTGGCAGTAATTACTAAGGAGAGTGGCTATACGATGTTTATTAGGGATAAGGATAGGGTACTTGGCGCTATCATGTAAAGCTGACAAGTGTAGCCTACCTCTACAGCGTATCATGCCTCCCTCCATATAGAGGCCTAACTGCTTCTCTATATTGCTTGGTGTGCCCTGTCCTTTTGACAAATAGTGGTGTTCCTCAGAGTAAGCTTCTCTCTGAGCTACCTTAATCATGGCTGACTCTGCTGCTCTTAATTCCGGCACCGTCAAGTATGCCGGTTTTGCCTGATAGTTCCCTTGTGTCTTCTCTCTAAGAGTCCTAATAAACCTAAGGACCCATTCCATTACATGCCATGACTTCATATATGAGCCATACCGGTCTCAATTCAATATGGCAGTAGGGGCAACCGGTACCGGCAATGACAGGGTTCCTTCTTGACTCATGTTACAACCCACAGTGGTGTCCCCTCCTATTGAGCCCCCTATTGGGCCATGATCAGGGCATAGCATTTGGTGAGGTAGCCACGTGGGCCCTCCCCACCAAAGCGAAGAAGCAACTAAGGACACATTTGAAATCCCTCTAGTGACTAGATCACTGGGGTTGTCCTCTGTGGACACAACGAAAATGAGCGCCGGGGACTAATGACTTTATCTCATCAACTCTATTTTGAACATATATAGGCAAAATCTTTTTACTAGACAACCAGCATAGGGTTATCTGGCTGTCCGACCAGAGGTATACATTCTCTATAATCAGCTCGTCCGCGTAGGCCTCACATATATAACATGACAGACGAGCTGCGAGAAGAACAGCAGTCAACTCCATCTTAGGTATGGTGAGGGACTTAATAGGTGCCACCTTAGCTTTGGCCATTACTAACCTACTCACCTCATCACCAACCGCATAGGCCGCTACACCATATGCTACTGAGCTAGCGTCACTAAATAGGTGCAGCGTAACCCTCTTAGAATTAGTGACCTGACGGGGAAACATGATACCTGTACTATCTATCATATCGTCATAAATACCCTGCCAGTTAGCTCTCATGTCATCTGGAATGGGTACATCCCACCCACACTCTAATCTCCACAAGTCCTGTACGAACCTCCGCGCCCGGATGGTTACCGGTAGCAACACTCCTAGAGGATCGAACACACTCGCGGTTAGACTTAGAGCCTCGCGTTTTGTAACCAATGCAGGGCTACTTCCGCGGCAATTAACCTGTAACATATCCTTATCAATCAGCCACGCAACGCCAAGTACCTTAACCCCGTCTTGTTTGGCGGAAGCTATACCCTTCAGGTGCAACAGTTCCCGCAAACTCTCATTATTTGTGACCCACTCACGTAAAGACAGGTTAGCGCTGGAAAATATTCTACGGGCATCCCAACATTGTTGTTGCAAATCACTTACATCATCACCAGTCCCCTGTATGTTATCAATATACAACCCCCTTTTTTGCTTATTAACTACTTCACTGTTCTCCTGTATCATAGACAGGTGTTTTTGAATGGTATCATTAAGGAGGAACTGGGAACAGGTGGCCCCGAACAGAACTGCACGGAACCGGTAGACAATGTAAGGACTTGCAACATCCAAGGGATCAACGGGCCACAGAAACCTAGTAGCATCCCTATCCTTCTCACTCAACCCCACCATGAAAAATGCTTTCTCAAAGGACTTGCAACATCCAAGGGATCAACGGGCCACAGAAACCTAGTAGCATCCCTATCCTTCTCACTCAACCCCACCATGAGAAATGCTTTCTCAATATCACTCACCCAGGCAAATTGATGGCATCTAAAGCGTAGAAGTACCTGGGTGAGGTCAGCCACTAGCGATAGACCTGTATAGCGACAATTATTCAGACTGAACGCCTTCTCGTCCATCCTAGCCGAACAGTCAAACACTATCCGTACAGGCGTAGTAACACTATCTTTAGTAATACCATGGTGAGCTAAGTAGTGAATGGGATGACCAGCTTGATTCCTGTTTTCTACCCTTTCAATAAACCCCCTTTCTATCTGATTATCCAGAACCTTTGTATACTGTTGACAGTAGTTGGGATCCTTTATAAATTTATGCTGCAAGCCTATCAATCTGCCCAGGGCTAACTTAAAGTTATCAGGTAATTTATCTATGTTATCTCTCCAAAGCAGTTCCACTATATACTGTCCCTGTGCTTCGGAATACTGTACCGTTTCAGAAAATCTATTTAAGACTCTCTCCCCACCCTTACCAGTCTCATTAGGACTTATACCAATATGGTCCAAGTCCCATAGAGCTGTCAGATCCTTTAATTCTGGAGATTTACTGCCAATATCTTCCTGTATCTCCACTAAAGGGTCGACTGCTAACTTAAGAACCGTGACTAACTCTACATGGGTCTCTTCTATATCTGACTGATAAGTGTCACTCAGTGCATAACCATAAATTGTGGGTAACATAACTATACATCCTGGTCACAGCACCAATTATATCCTGTTTATTATTCCTAGAGGGTAGAGGAGAAACGGATATAAATTAAATAACTAAATCTGGAAAGATGAATTGGCCTAGGCTATAAAAATGATACCGGGTCGGCGTTTGACTTACTTGTAAACATGTATGTGTAGGTTATCTGTGGTAGTCCCAGTAACATCTATGAAGTACTTCTAGTATTAAAGGAACTTAGCTGTGATGCAAAGAGTGTAGGTTAGGTGATGGACATGTCGGCAGGTGAAGATCAGGGAAGTTCTGATGTTATGTGGCAGCAACTGGTGGTTTGTTGTGAGCGGGACGAAGTCTGTGTGAAGTGTGTTACGATCCAGGTTCTCAAAGACACAGGGCTCTTCAACATTGGACTAGATAATGGCAAAATGCAACAACGGTAACACTAGATCCAATCCCTGCCTTAAACACTGGAAAACAAAACACCATTACCGCCCTGAGTCGTGCCTGGACCACGAGGTATCCTATGACTCGGTAACTGGTGCACACACACTAGGCTGACGCTCGATGAAACAGCCTATTCTCAAACAGTAAAAGATTACTCGTTTAGGTTACACAAAGAAAAGATAAGTAACGTGATTATTTAACGTTACGGTAGATACTCAAATAACTGGCACTCCTGTATTAAAGAAAGTGCAATGCTAGTCCTGCAACATCAACTGGAAACTTCTGAAATAAGTCTGATGCTGGGAAGATGTTCGTAAAGAATCTTGAACAATTATAATGCAGAATACGGGTCACAATAAATACTAGGACATATAGTAATAATAGGCAGGCGAATAATAAAGACTGCGCAAAGGTAGTAATGCTCGACAACTAAAGAAATGCTTCATGACACAACGCAACAGCCTACTAGGGTTGTGCAACTCAACAACAACCTCGGCTCAAAAGTGCAGTGAATAATAATGTGGCATACATATAATAATGGGGGCTTATCTCTAACCAGTGTCTGCTCGGTTAATAAAGTCTAGCTGGGGTATCAAGGCAGGGCAACAATGGGCGAGCATGCGGCTCGTAGCCTAACGTTGTCCGAAGGTGGTATAATGAAGATTACGTTATATGACGGGGATGCTCTCTTGATAAATCTAGGTCTCTAGTACCTAGTTCTATCCTGGCGATCCCTCAGAAGTCAACACAAAGAGGCAGCACTATGTTGTGAGGGATAGGCTATGGCCCTCTCACACCACAGTGCTGTGCTCGCAAAGTAAACCCACCCGAAGACAACCTAGGCTCCCACAGTACCTGTCGATGTCGTGCAGGGCTTAGCTAACACTGCACACATCGGAGACAATGACACAGAACCTTACCCCCAGTCTAGCTTTAAATAACTAAGCAGAATCACTCAACACCCTGCCAGGGAGACATATACCGGTCTACAACCTTCCCGAGAGAGGACACACACGGAAAAGTCCGTCTCTCCAAACTTCATTAAAGCCTAATACATAGAAATATCTGAGAGCTTCGCGTACAATACGACTGGCCGACGGTGAACGTCTATGCTGAAACCAGAAGGGATGTTGAGTTTAATAAAGATTAGAGAATGAGAAAGGAGAAGTCGAGAGAGAGAAATAGTATGCAAAGTGGCGATTATGGGGGACAGAATTGCAAATGATGTAGACGATACGCGTGTCAGGCCAGCTCTGAGCTTAGTAAAAAACCATGAGGCCGCGACGGGAAGGGACTAGTTGACCACCCGGCCGCCAACGCCGTCAGCGCTCAAGCGAGCCGCGTCACAGCCCACCCCCCGCTGCCAGGTGTACTCCCTCACCCACTCTCGCTCGCCTCCCACACAAGCAACATTTATATTATAGCGAATATAAAATATAAGGCGCGGTCACAGACCAAAACAAAGATCACTTCTAGACTGTCTGTGGCAACACGACACTAACGAAATAAAGCAGATCATTCTAGGACAACTGTAGCCCATCCCCCCATCCTGGCGAGCGCTAGCGAGCTGCAATGCCCCACGCAACCATTCTGCTAGCGCCGGGAGGCGTCACACCCCCCCCCAAGATATGGGACACTCAACCATGAGCCCATATCTGAACAGGCAGAATGTCGCTAGAATCTGCCACTCCTAGCCACTCATGGAATGCAAGCTCAGTCTCCTAAAAAAAAATACAACAACATTTTATATATAAAAAAATCTTATCACCCTTCCCAAACATAATACATTAATTCATAACATTGTGCTCCCAGAGCGAGCTTTAAGAAGCACAGCCTACTGAGAGAAAATCATCTGCACTCAGTACTCAGCTACAATATTATCTTAAAATTAATTATTAAAAAGAAAGAGTTTTTATTTAATTTTTCATATTTTATTTTAATGTTGTTTTTGGCGGCTACTATAGATGTAGCCTAATTTTCGTCTAATCAAAGCCAACAACTCCTGCCCTGCGACCCTACGCTGATGCTACACACGCGAGCCAACAAGCACCAGCGCAAAAATACACCGCGAGCCAAGACAGGAGGCTATACCAACATACTGTGGTAGCCTACCCCGGATCCTCCACCCGCGACAGACACTGACTGAACAGCGAGGGTTCTCCTGCAAACAAAGCCAAAACATTATCAGTGCCCCCAGCATGCCACACATCCAACTTGTGTTCCGGCAGCACAACAACACCTGGCACTGACAAACTGCCCAGCTCATCGCAAAACTGGCACTTCTCTTCGCTCTTTCAGGCAACGGGGCCTGCCAATAACCCTTCACTAGTTCTACCTTCGTGATGAGCGAGGCAGCCCCGAAGCGGTCTATGGTGTCGTCAACTCTGGGCAATGGATAGGCGTCTGTCAGGGATAATGCTTCCACACTCCCGCAATCAACACACACACGGACTCTGCCACCAAACTCAGGTTGCAAAGCCACTGGCAACGACCACTCACGATATCCCTCATCCCTCAGACCCCCTCTCCACACGCTGTCCAGCTCCGCCCTTACAACAGGCTGTCGAGCAGGATTCACACGGCAGGGAACCAACTCGAGCCCTGCACCGTCTCCAGCCTCCGTGTCGGATTCTACCCCGCACATCAGGCCTGGAGAAGCAACAAACATGCGGACGGACTGCCACAGCCTAGCAAACAACTCCTCTTGTCGCTCAGGAACAAGAGGCCGCAACTCATCTCGCAGAACAACATGCCTAGTGCCCTCCCACATCTCCTTCACCATGTGGAGAGGGCCCCTCACCTGATGCCCGAAAACAAGCTCATTCGGACTGAAACCGAGACTCTCTCCAGGTACTTCTCTTGCGCGAACAAAACATACGGCAGACCAAGGTCCCAATCCTTTCCGTTCTCTGCGCAATAACATCGAAGTATGCTTTTCAGCGTGGCATGCCACCTCTCCAACACCCCTTGACTCTCCGGGTGATACTCAGAAGAGACGACAGTGCTGATGCCATGCTGAATCATAGTTTGTTTGAACAGATTAGATGTAACACTAGAACCTTGGTCCGATTGCACCTCTTGCGGGTAACCATACCGCGAGCAATACAAGAGCAGGTTCCGGACAACAGTTTTCGCCATGCCATTTCTCATTGGATATGCATCAGGATAACGAGTGGCCACATCCATGATAGTTACTAGAAATTTATTACCGGCACTAGTAGTGGGTAGGGGTCCGACCATATCAATGATGACCTTACTGAAGGGCGGTCCACTGACAGGAAGGGGGTGCAACGGGGCTCTCGGAATTGTTTGGTTAGGTTTTCCAACCCTCTGGCACGTATGACACCTTGCTATCCAGATTACCACCTGCCCCTTCAACCCCGGCCACCAAAACAATTTTTCTAAAGCCGCCACCGTTTTTCTCACCCCTAGATGTCCTGCCAGTGGTATGTCATGCGCCAACCTCAGTAGGCTATCCCTGCACTCCTGTGGCACCACCAACTGGTCCACTACTCCGGACCCCTCTTGCCAACTATGTTTAGGGTCTTGAAAACGCCTATAGAGGATGCCTTCTAAATAAAAAAAATCTCCTGGCTGTGCATCGCCGTCCTCGTCGAGCTCTACAGCTCCATTAGCACACGTTTGGAGCTCAGGGTCCTCTAGTTGCAACCGACGTATATCTGAGGGTGCCAAGCGATCTAACTGCTCCCGGAGCAATGCATGACCTTCCCCGATACTGGGCTGCTCCCTCTGTCTCTCTCGATGTACATAACGTTGCTGTCGTGGAGACTCGTCATGCCCAGCCTCGTCACTCTCGATGACAGGCCCAGGGGCTACTCCAGAATTAAGTAATGGTGCTAATACTGAATCACCCAGGAGAGCCGCCGAGTCAAAACTCTTAAAACCAACTCCAGCTTTAGCCTCCTCCTGTTGATCGTTCCTCCGCTGGTCTGAAGACGGAGGACTAGGCTGTGACACTTTAGCTGCCCGAGCTCGGGTGACAACACACGCCATGGGTTGTGTCTGGCACCGCTCGACCCACTCCTGCTCTTCCCCACTCACGTCGGCCGGCCTCTCGGCAACGACTTAGGGTAGAACCTCAGAAGCGGGTATTGCAAAGTCGTTGCCGAGAAGAAGGTCGACGCCCTCCACTGGCAGTTTCTCCACAATCCCGACATCCAATTCACGTGCCACACCATCCACCTCCAACTCCAACCGCACCAGCGGGTATGACCGAGTTGCATTAATACCCTGCACCACCACCACCCGAGCCGCGTTTATAGGGTAGCCAGTCAAGTTTTTCATCAGAGTCTGGGAAGCACCTGTATCACGCAAGACCTCTACTCCATGCTTGCGCCCCGCCCACATCACGCAACCCCGCCCTCTATGGTCGCAAAAAACATCCTGAGCAGGGTTCGAGCCTCCCAGGTGCTTCTGCATTGGCTGTACCTCAGCCTCTGACGAACTGCCCCGGGCAAACTCAGATGACTTCGGAGACACACCAATGTTGCAGGCCAAAGACACAGCTGCTGTAGGTGGTTTGCTAGGACAGACTTGCAAAGTGCCCCTTTTCATGACAATGATAACACTCCAACTCCCCTTTGGGCTTCCCTTGGTACTGGGAAGGGCCCGGCCCCTTCTTAAATGGGACGGTGCTAGTCTTGGTATCATGGCTCTTGTACTTGTTTGCATAAGGTATATCACTAACTCGGGGGGGTGGGGCGTCACGCCCCTTGTTACCTGCCTCACTACGCTGGGCAGACCCGCACCCACGAATTAGTGATAGCCGGAGGTCACCCATCTCAGCTGCCTCCTGTAGAGTTTTTGGTTGCTTTTCTTTAAGGTTTAACGTCAGGTCGCCGCCCGTGCATTTGAAAAACTGCTCTAAAAGCACCAACTGTTTAATGTCGTCAAACGTAGTAGCTTTCTCCCACCTCAGCCAATTCCCAAAAGCATCGGACAGCTCCCGGGCATGCTCCAAAAAGGTGCTCTCCCGACCCTTGGTAACACCCCGGAACTTCAACCTGTACGTCTCTGGTTGTAGTTCGTATGCTCTCAGGACAGCCTCCTTGAGTTCCTCATAGATAATACAAGACTCTATAGGCAACGCATCGTAGGCTTTAAGACCCTTGCCTATTAATCTAGAGGATACAAGTGCTGCCCATTTATTCTCTGGCCACTGGTGTTCCTGGCACTTCTTCTCAAAGCGTGTGAAAAATTCTGTTACACCACTCTCATCAAACACCGGAACCAGTTTCAATAAGTGCGAGAGAGACTGCTCATGAACACGGTTACCAGCCCCAAGTCGCTGTCCCGTTGCCTCTACTCGCGACTTCTCTACATCCATGTCGGCACAGTACCTAGTCGACTCTAAATCAGCTTGGATTTTTGCTAGCTCTATGTGCTGGTGACTTTTTCTCTCTTCTATCTTGGCTAATTCTATTTTTGTTTTTTTGTTTTTTTTTCTATGTGATTGAGGGAGGCAAAAGGCATAACTGCCTATAGCGAGTGCCTCCCCCATAGTTGAAAGAGTGACAGGGCCAAAATCAAGGGACGTTCGAGCCAAAATGCCTGGACACACGGAGTTTGAAGCAATTTAAGTCATAGGAAGAGGGAAAGACTGATTCTGGGAGAGAGTTCCAGAGCTCAGATTTTGAGTAGAAGAAAGTTTGAGAGTAACGTTTCACTCTTGGGTTGGAGAGTTGCACAGAGTAGGGGTGGGATTGAGTTGCAAGACGGGTACCACGTGCCCTACGTAAAGGAGGTGGTATGCACTGGGATAGCTCTGAGGAACACTGATTATTATAGTAGCGATAGAATAGCGAGAGAGATGCAACATTGCGGCGGAGAGAGAGAGATTGCAGAGAGTTGGTGAGTGGACGGGAGTTAATGATACGAAAGGCCTTCCTTTCAACTTTGTCTAGGAGAGCGGTGTGAGAGGAACCTCCCCACACATGTGAACAATACTCAATACAAGGGCGCACTATGCCCCTGTACAGAGCAAGAAGCTGTGCAGGGGAAAAGAACCCCCTAAGGCGGTTGAGCACACCCAGCTTCTGGGAGGCTGCCTTAGCAAGACTGGTAATATGGTCCTTCCAAATGAGAGCAGAAGAAAAAGAGACACCAAGAATATTGAGAGAAGATGAAGGGTTGATTTTTGTATTGTTGAAGAATAAGGGATAGTCCGCTGGGAGATCTTGACGGGTAGATAGATGGAGAAATTGGGTTTTGGAAGCATTAAAGTTAACAAGGTTTTCTCTGCCCCAATTGGAAATAGTATTTAGATCAGAATTTAAGAGTTCTATGGCTTCATTACGTTTGTCGTTGAGGGATTGCTGGCTGGGGCGTTCTGAAAACTAATGGAGTAGTGTAAGGTTGAGTCGTCTGCGTATGAATGGATGGGAATTAAGGTACAGTTAAGGAGATAATTTATAAAAATTAGAAAGAGAATAGGAGATAGGACAGAGCCCTGAGGAACACCGGAGTTTATAGGGTGAGGAAGTGAACAATGGCCGTCCACAACCGCAGCTATGGAACGGCCGGAAAGGAAATTAGAGACAAAGGCACAGATGGAGGGATAGAAACCGAAGGAGGGTAGTTTAGAAATTAAAGATTTATGCCAGACTCTATCGAAGGCTTTCGATATGTCTAGTGCAATAGAAAAAGTCTCACCGAAGTCCCGAAAGGAGGATGACCAAGAGTTAGTAAGATATGAAAGAAGATCACCAGTAGAGCGACCCTTAAGGAAGCCATACTGGCGATCTGAGAGCAGATTATGAGAAGAGAAATGCTTAAGAAATTTGGAAGTAAGAATAGTTTCAAAAACTTTAGAAAGACAAGAGATAAGAGCAATTGGACGATAGTTGGAGGGTTGAGAGCGGTCACCCTTCTTTGGGACAGGTTGAATGTGAGCAAACTTCCAGCATGAAGGGAAGACGTTAGAGGATAGACAGAGACGAAAGAGTTTGCCTAGGCAGGGAGTCAGCACGGAAGCACATTTTTTGAGAACAACAGGAGGAACACCGTCCGGACCGTACGCCTTATTAGTGTTAAGCCCAGAGATGGTAGAAAGTACATCTTTTGAAGAGATTAGGATATTAGGCATAAGTAAGAGAGAGGAGGGCGGAGAGGGAGGAATAGCACCGGAATCATCCAAGGTGGAGTTTCTAGCAAAAGTTTGAGCGAAGAGTTTAGCTTTGTCAGAGGAAGAAGTGATGGTTGTGCCATCAGAGTGGGAAAGGGGAGGGAAAGACGAGGAAGAGAAATTGTTGGAGAGGTTTTTGGCTAGATGCCAGAAAGCTTGGGAAGAGCTAGAGTTGGATAGTTCAGTGCATTTATTATTGATGAAAGTGTTTGGCAAGTCGAAGAACAGATTTGGCTTGATTCCGGGCAGAAACATATGAAGAATGAGAGTCTTGAGTTTTAAGGCGTCGGTACCGTTTGAATGCTTCCTCCTTATTGCGGACAGCAGTAGAACAGGCGTGAGTAAACCAAGATTTTTTAGCATTAGTCTGAGAGAAAGAGAATGGAATGTATGCTTTCATGCCCGATAGGATTACCTCGGTAATGCGTTCAGCACTCTCCGCGGGTCCTCGGCCATGGAAGCAGAAATCATTCCATGGGAAATCAAAGAAGTACTGCCGAAGAGCCTCCCAGTCGGCAGCGCCAAAGTGCCACAAGCGCCGCCGGCTAGGAGGATCGGGTGGCTGTACTGGAGAGATAGGACAGGTGACAGAGATAAGTTTATGGTCGGAGGAGCCCAAAGGAGAGAAAAGATCGACAGTATAAGAAGAAGGGTTAGAAGTTAGAAACAGGTCAAGAATGTTGGGCCGATCTCCGATGCGATCCGGGATACGGGTGGGTTGCTGAACTAACTGCTCTAGGTCATTTAGGATAGAAAAGACGTAGGCTTGTTCACCAGGTGGATCAGTAGTGTGAGAGGAGAGCCATTGGCGGTGGTGAACGTTGAAATCTCCTAAGATGGAGATTTCTGAGAAAGGAGAAATGGATAGAATGTGTTCCACTGTAGAGTTTAGATAGTCAAATAATTTAGGAAAGTTGGTAGAGTTAGGGGAAAGATAGACAGCACAGAAATATTTAGTAAGAGAATGACAAGAAAGTTTGAGCCATAAAGTTGAGAATTCAGAGGAGTCGAAATCGGGAACACGAGAGCAAGTGAGTTTGTTGTGCACATATGCACAACATCCGCCTTTGGCTTTGAAACTAGGATAGAGAAAGTAGGAGGATACAGAGAAGGGGTTGCTGGATGTTGCTACAGACACCTGGGTTTCGGTGAGGCAGAGAAGATCAGGTTTGTAGGAGGAGAGATGGTGCTCAACAGAGTGAAAGTTAGAGGAAAGTCCGCGAATGTTGCAGAAATTAATAGAAAAAATTAATGCTGCTGAAGCTTAGCTAATTCGAGCTGAAGCAACAATTCTGGAGTCAACCCTTGAGGAGGTGAAGGTGCTACAATGTTTGAAATTACCGGTGGTCCCCCCAGGGGCAACCCACCCTGCCAGTCACCACCCACCTGTGGAAGCGTACCCGGGGTCGGCAAACTACTGGGATGGCTGGGAGTCGAGTGTAGGGGAAGCATGGCCGAAGGGCTCTGAGCACTCAACCCATCTCGCTCACCAGTCACCCTGCCCAGTACACACGTTATCAAGTTATCCCTGGTCATGCTGCTAGTAACCGCATGACCGATAGCTGTGGCCAGGCATTGAAGACCGTACCGATCCATACCCTCCAACCGCTCGGCAGTAACAGGCCATTGCAAAAATATCCTAGCATCCTCCTCACAGTTCACCCGATTAACCCTTTCATCATGCTGCTGTTCCTCAGTTTCGACATTACGTACTGTGTCTCCATTCTCCTCTGATCCGGTATAAGACATGATGCTCTCAAAAATTTCTCACCACAATATTCAGAAAAGAAGTACCCCAAACTCTTATGTAGCACTATTCACTTGCCAAAAATGTCTGAAGACTCTCAAGTGCTATACTACTTTGCCAAACAAAAATTAACGTGCCCACTATATTCCTCAATAAAACAAATGACCACAACAATCCTGCAATTATCTCTTAGTTCACAAGATCCTGAGCTAGGTCGCCATTTGTTACGATCCAGGTTCTCAAAGACACAGGGCTCTTCAACATTGGACTAGATAATGGCAAAATGCAACAACGGTAACACTAGATCCAACCCCTGCCTTAAACACTGGAAAACAAAACACCATTACCGCCCTGAGTCGTGCCTGGACCACAAGGTATCCTATGACTCGGTAACTGGTGCACACACACTAGGCTGACGCTCGATGAAACAGCCTATTCTCAAACAGTAAAAGATTACTCGTTTAGGTTACACAAAGAAAAGATAAGTAACGTGATTATTTAACGTTACGGTAGATACTCAAATAACTGGCACTCCTGTATTAAAGAAAGTGCAATGCTAGTCCTGCAACATCAACTGGAAATTTCTTAAATAAGCCTGATGCTGGGAAGATGTTCGTAAAGAATCTTGAACAATTATAATGCAGAATACGGGTCACAATAAATACTAGGACATATAGTAATAATAGGCAGGCGAATAATAAAGACTGTGCAAAGGTAGTAATGCTCGACAACTAAAGAAATGCTTCATGACACAACGCAACAGCCTACTAGGGTTGTGCAACTCAACAACAACCTCGGCTCAAAAGTGCAGTGAATAATAATGTGGCATACATATAATAATGGGGGCTTATCTCTAACCAGTGTCTGCTCGGTTAATAAAGTCTAGCTGGGGTATCAAGGCAGGGCAACAATGGGCGAGCATGCGGCTCGTAGCCTAACGTTGTCCGAAGGTGGTATAATGAAGATTACGTTATATGACGGGGATGCTCTCTTGATAAATCTAGGTCTCTAGTACCTAGTTCTATCCTGGCGATCCCTCAGAAGTCAACACAAAGAGGCAGCACTATGTTGTGAGGGATAGGCTATGGCCCTCTCACACCACAGTGCTGTGCTCGCAAAGTAAACCCACCCGAAGACAACCTAGGCTCCCACAGTACCTGTCGATGTCGTGCAGGGCTTAGCTAACACTGCACACATCGGAGACAACGACACAGTAACCTTACCCCCAGTCTAGCTTTAAATAACTAAGCAGAATCACTCAACACCTGCCAGGGAGACATATACCGGTCTACAACCTTCCCGAGAGAGGACACACACGGAAAAGTCCGTCTCTCCAAACCTCATTAAAGCCTAATACATAGAAATATCTGAGAGCTTCGCGTACAATACGACTGGCCGACGGTGAACGTCTATGCTGAAACCAGAAGGGATGTTGAGTTTAATAAAGATTAGAGAATGAGAAAGGAGAAGTCGAGAGAGAGAAATAGTATGCAAAGTGGCGAGTATGGGGGACAGAATTGCAAAGGATGTAGACGATACGCGTGTCAGGCCAGCTCTGAGCTTGGTAAAAAACCATGAGGCCGCGACGGGAAGGGACTAGTTGACCACCCGGCCGCCAACGCCGTCAGCGCTCAAGCGAGCCACGTCACAGCCCACCCCCCGCTGCCAGGTGTACTCCCTCACCCGCTCTCGCTCGCCTCCCACACAAGCAACATTTATATTATAGCGAATATAAAATATAAGGCGCGGTCACAGACCAAAACAAAGATCACTTCTAGACTGTCTGTGGCAACACGACACTAACGAAATAAAGCAGATCATTCTAGGACAACTGTAGCCCATCCCCCCATCCTGGCGAGCGCTAGCGAGCTGCAATGCCCCACGCAACCATTCTGCTAGCACCGGGAGATGTCACAAGTGTGTCTGAGATTCCCTTTTATTGTGACAATAAAAAATATATTTAAGGGTTCTATATCGTCCCCCGTGATTAAATAATAAGGGAAAATAAACTAAGATATAATTGGTGCAACCACAGTAATATTTATCCACAAAGATAAATAAAGTAATGCGTATAAACAAAAAGGAACCAGCTGTCGTGAACCCGGGAAATTTAAACTACGGTATATATACCAGCTAGGATTCACGAAAAGGCCCTTTCGAGTTATTTAGTCAGGGATCAAGATTTTTGTCAAGTTCGTTGGTGCTACCTACAGTATAGACAATTACATGCTGGTTTGACTTAGTGATAAAGCTCACTAGGTGGCAGGGAAATATGTGAGACTGAGATGCCCAGACAGAATGGTATCTCAAGTTTGGAAAGTCAAAATGTAATTACCAAATACACGCCATCTAGTGTCTCTCCAGACTTTGCTGTGTCTACCAACTGCATCTGGAAGCTGAAGCTGTAGGAAGGAGAGATGAATATAATATAACTAACTAAATATATATATATATATATATATATATATATATATACAGTATATATATATTTCTAGCTATATTTAGACGATTTTGTACAGTGAAGGATATATGGTAGCTAAAAGGATTCATTGAGATAGTCTGTAGCCTTTTCATGGGTAGACATCCTTCCTAAGCTGAATAGAATAGCCTAATAGTAGCCAGAATAAAGTTTAAAAGAACGTCACCGGTACTGAATCATCATATACTGTTCATGTTTTACCATTTTCCTTTTCTAGATGGGGTTGGATTACTTAAGCAAAATGATATTGTATATCCGTTTGCCCTGCCTGGTGCTGACTTCGGCTCTCCTAGTGCCCACCTCTCCGTGTGACCTGCAGTATGGGGTCAAGACGGTAAGGACATAATAATAATAATAATAATAATAATAATAATAATGCTTTATTTCAGACTCACACAGTACAGAGGGGACCATATACTGGGATTAATATAGAGTAGTTATTATACAGTCTTTAAGGGGAAATGGGTAGTTTTTCTAGACCCCCTGCTCATGTTAGGCCAATTAGATTTCAGATTTTAAGATGTTTACCCCATTAGTTTGTCAATTTTAAGACTTTTCGCCACATTTATTTGTCAATATTAAGACCTTTCGTGCTATTTAGGTGTCAATTGTTTTCCTGGCGAACGATAGTGAGCCTGTAATTTTGGAATAACCGGCCTCCGAAAAATGTACAAATTAATCTACAAGGAAGATCTAATGGAGTTTTTTTTGTTAAGTTTGATGGATGCCTAGGTAGGAAACTAGAAAAATAATAAATATATGAAAAATATCGACCAAAACGTGAACCATCTTAAAATGTAATCCCCTGGCAATATTCATCAAAATGCTTTGTGTGGTAGTTTAGGATAGTAGCATTGATGGTTTTTACACAGGTTTCTTAATTGCAGACTTGCGAGTTCCGTTCTATAAGGAAGTTGGAACTGTAGACAACAATATTTAACATAATTTACATGTAAAATACGGTCGTAGTACATATATAAATACATAAAATCCACTTGACCATACCATTTATCCATCAGAAACGTACATTATTATTGCATTTCTGTTTAATAGCGATGTTCACGGCTCCAACTTCCTCATAGCTTGAAACTCACAAGTGGTCAATTCGAATGCTATACCCTTATGATATATTTTTCAGAGTTTTGTGTGGCAGTGTGGGATCGTAGCCCTGATGATGGAGTGGTTGCACCTACTCCACATGATCAACTACCTCCCCAACATGTACCTGTTCATCACCCTCACCCCACACTTCGCCAAGAGCTTCCTGAAGGCCATCGTCTACGTGAGTATGGTCATCCTCGCCTGGGCCTTCATCTTCCACGTCCTCCTGCCTGAGCACCCCGGATTTATGACAGTGTGGCAGGCTACGGTCAAGATGGTGGTGTGGATGCAGGGGGACTTGGGTTACGACGATACCTTCATCAAGAAGCCGCTTGAGTATCCCATCCTGGTCAATCTCCTTTTTCTCATCTACACCTGTGCCGTCACTGTCTTCTTCGTAGGGCTGATCAAGATGCCCTCATTTAGCACAAGGAAGATTAAATACTACAAAGCATCTACAAGAGCCGACCTAGTGCTGAGACTAATTGCGTGCTTCCCAATCTTCAGTAGCAAAGCCTGTCTCGCCAGCTGCTACAGCAAGCACCAACTTCCCTTCGTTCTGTCAATATGCAACAAACTGCGTGCTTCCTTCATGCGACTGTTGAAAAAGACACCCTATTCAACAGTTGCATCAGAAGAGGGTGAGGACAGCGATGACACGGACTGCGAGAATGAAAATAGTGAACAACTTTCACTTATTCAGGACCAACTGAAAGTGCAGGAAAAGAAGCTAGACAATTTGGTAGAGATCTACAGTCAGATGATGGAGAATGCTTCTAAGAATAATGAATAAATGTGGGACTTGCCTTCAACTTACATGAATTGTGTGATACTGGCAGATGATTTAGTTTGCTTTTGCAATTTTCGAGCATTATATTTTAGTTTGTCCTTAGGCTAACAAAAACACCTTCCCAGACTTCCTTCAAACTAATAATGCCAACCCCGACGGAGCCGACCCCCTTCAAGCTAAATTTCTACATTTTTCAATGGCAAAAATGTCCAGGTAGAAGGCTTACAGGCTCACTATCACTTGCCCAGAAAACAAACGACACCTAAATGGGGTGACGTGTCTTATTATCATCAAACTAATGGGGTGAAACATTTAAAATCTCCAAACTAATGGAGCGAAACAAGAGAAGCCCCAAAAGACCTCTCTCGAACCAAATAGGGTTGAACGTATAGGCAAACTTTTTGCACCTAATGTATTTGAGCTATTGAGATGATCGTTATTAGGGGTTCGAGCCCTAGCGGGGAACCCCTATTGTAATCATTAAATTTCTTATTCTTCCAAATTATTTTTCCACGCCGGTTTTTACGCATTATCTCCGGAACCGCTTTTCGGATCGGGACCAAACTATCACACAAGGTGCGTTTTTGTATTGGGCAACTTTTGATATGCTAAACATTCAAAATGGCAGCCAAATAGGTCCGTGGCAGCCGATTTTCCGAAAATTTTGAAACCCAAATACCGTCTCTCCCTCTCATAGGAAATGATTGGGCTTTGGTATATGGACTCCACTACTAATGCTCCACAAATGTTATGGAAAAGGTTTTGCTTTGCACGTGTTTTTTAAAAATTTTGGCAATCTTGAAATAACCTTGAAATACACTTAAAAATCCATATCTTGAAAACTGGTGAATTATCAAAGCCATTTTTGCGTAGTTGGGTGAGGCTTGCAATTCCGAACGTTTTGGTACCAAAAGAATAGACATTGGTGGAATAGTGTGGCTGCAGCATTGAAAACTGTCTATTCTGAAATTAGGTTAAAACCGTAATCTGTACCCACACAACGTTTTCAGTCTTGGCTTCCCCAAATCCCCTAGTTTTTCTTAATAATATTCCATATCATCATTCAGATCCATGCCTTATTTAAATTTAACTCTTCTCAAAAAGGTTTGAGTCCCTACGAATTCCACCAATTATTTAACCAACCTACCTATACATACCTACCCTACCAAATAATAATTCAAATTTGTTATTGGTGAATAGCAGAGTATTGGCTAAGGTTTTTAACAATTTCTTACTCTGCCAAATGCTTCCTTTAATAACAATGATCTGGACCTTCAAAGTTTTGACAACTTCCTGTGTGACTTACCCTACGGTTCTCTGCTCCCTCACGCATTCCCATCGTCCAGCATTACTGCTTCATAATTATCAGCCAACTTGACATAGCCATATACTGTATTATAGCTTATTATAAATGCAAAAAGTCGCTAGAATAATGCCACAATCTCTATAATAGTTTTGGTTTGTTTGCTTTGCAAGGTTTACAATTTAATGTCTGAATTTTGTCGAATATCCCTAGGAATTATGTTTCTAAATGTAAAAACTGGCTGCTAGATTGAAGTGAATACCTCTAGCGGTAAAGTAATTAAATTGGCAACCCTGAGATTCACGCTGGCAGAGACAGCAGAAAGGAGATAGGAAACTTCCTTTGCATTCCATTAAAATAAATTATACCAAAGATAGCAGTGTCTGGCATCGAGTTGAGGCTTCAACCACCACCATTTATTGAATGGATTCGGTACTAATATTGCTGAACAACATCTAGTTTCTTCGTCTTCGTACTACACACAGCTACTGTATTGAATATTGATAATTTAGGCTAAGCAACCCCAACATACACACTTTACTAATGTCAAAGTCACCACCGTATATTATAACATAACAAATGATAGTACCATTGTTTGTTCCTTATGGATAGGCTAATTGGATATATATACCAACTTCATTTTTTCATTACCTCTACTAAGTCAATTACTGTACCATAATATATACGATACTAGGCCTATAGTCTGATCGAAATTAAATTGTGCAGTTATATGATTGTCAAGCGTTGCTCAGGTTGATTCTACGCATTTGCATATGACATTTACAAGACATACTCTATTCATAAATGACTGTAAGATGAGTGAAAACATTAAAATCCATTAGAAATTTTATCCACTATCGGGATGTTCAAAACTATTCTTGGCTTTGCTTCCAGCTATCACTCTTCTGGCTCACTTGCCTATAATGCCTTCTAATCTGTTGCTTAGTTCGCCGAAAACGTATGTTATGAAATTCATTGTTCCTTTTATTTGTTTGTGTTTATTTGTAACCTTTCCATGTGTATCTATTAAGTACGGACATCTAGCAAGATGCATGATTCAAATAAATGTTTTTTTAGGCCTAGGATCTTAAGAGTCTCCCCGCAGTCGCCCAGTAAAACCTCTTAAGAGTCTCCCCGCGGCTGCCGGGTTAATAAGACATAACCATCCCTTAGTTAAAAAAAATATATACCAGTACATTAGAATACAATACTGCATTAATTAATTAAGTAGCATTGAAGATGATTTCAAGTAGAGCCAGATTTAACTAGATAGGCCTAGTGACTGGATTGCTATTTTCATAAAGTATTGGACAGACAATAATGTGGTAATAATTGCTAAATATAATTCTTAACCATGCCAGATCGTATCTTAATTCATTGAACTTATCATGCTGAGTATATTATGTGACAAGGAGAGATGCATTATATAATAACGGTGTAATAATATAATTTTCCTGTCCATCAGCTGATGATATACAGGGCTTCTAACGCTCATGGAGTGGCCCATTGGATAAGGACACCATACCATATGTACCCTCCCTCAAGTGTTACCATAAATTACTGCTAGATCCGTTCTCAAAAGTTGTTAGCACTTGGCCTACATCGTAAATAAATGCAAAAAGTTGCTAGAATAATGCCACAATCTCTAGTTTTGGTGTATTTGTTTTGCAAGTTTTACAATGAATATGGCTCTAGAATGTCTGAATTTTCATAATTTCCCTAGTAATTGTCACAAGATAGGCGTGTTTGTGCTTGTTTAAGTGTGGCTGTGTGTGTGATGATCTTGTGTGGCTGTGTGTGTGTGTGCTTGTTTGAGTGTCGCTATAGGCTACCTGTTAGTTCCTTTGCTATAATCTCTGTCCTTGCATTTCCCTTGATGCCGACATGTGCTGGAATCATAAGAACATAGTGTGCAGAAAGCAGATTGGCTCACACAAGGCAGACCCCTCTTGTGTAAAGTCGTCAATGTCCAGTAATGCCAATACGTATAGCGACTTGCGCTAGATCTAGAGACATTTTGGTTACTTCGTTCTAGCAGCAATTATTTACACTAGCAATTTGTATTTAAGCTCTATTTTAGTGATTTCAGTGCAATTTCTAAGGGATATTATAGGAATTTTGCCACTGTTTAACCCCTTAAGGACGGGACCGTTTGTTGACATGACCTAGCTGCCAGGCGGGTATATTTACCGAAAACGAGCTTCATTCCATGCTCTTTTTCATGCATAAACAAGAGCGTAATACAATTATGTATCCGTGAAAGGGCGATAATAGAGCTTTCCAATGACACCTGAATCATCCTTGTACGACCACGGGTTATCCTGTAGCGATCACACAACCGGAGGTGTAAATACCCTAAATAAGGTAATTTCTTTAGTTTTCTCCTTGTCTCGCGAGGACAAGTGTGTGTAGGGAGGCGGCGGTGCCGAGCGGTAAGACCCCGCCTATCGTCCTCCCAACGTGCGGACTCTCTCTCAGAGCCCCTAATGTGCTCAGAATGCCGCCCGTCATATGACGGCACCGGAGGATAGGCCATATATCTCTCGCCCGTCATTTGACGGGCACCGAGGCTTGAGTGTTAAGCAATATGGCAGAGACTTATATTTCTAGTAATATTTAACATGCTAGCGGTATTAATCTAGCGGTATGAGTTACATTTGGTAACCCCTGACGAGAAAATCGATAATAGTGGCCCATTAATATACCGGCGGTAAACATAATTTATGTTTGGCCAAGATTACTCAGTTTATATAAGTTTATTATGAAATATAATTTAGTATTATGGTAAGTAGGCTACCTACTGTTATGTTTATGATATATATTTAGCAATGATAAGTATATTATCGCATATCGGCGATTTCGGTCACTCAGAATGTTGGTGCTTCAAATAGAAATGGTTTGAAAGTTATAAACATAAAAGTCATATTGAGAGAGAGAGAAAATCATTCACCAGCTCGACAAATTATAGTATTAATAAGACTAAAACGACATCCTTGTATTGAGACGTTTATTCCCCTATGGTAGGACGTTTGGTAGTGGCGATTTTCAAAATAATCTATTTATCTATTGCCAGACGTTTTAACCCGTCTAGTAACGATGACGTCCTTCTCATTACAATCTGACTACTATTACATGATTATATTGAGCTTAGGAAGGACCACTGACAATTAAAATAAGTCACTTTAGATTATTCTAAGTTAATATATATTACAATAAGTTATAGAACGCCATTGCATGTTGAAATTAGTGAGGTTTATCTATCTATCTATCTATTGCCAGACGCCTTAACCCCTTCAGTAACGATGGCCCACACAAGGCAGATCCCTCTCACACCCAACCCTAATTATAAGACCCAAATCACTAATACTATGAGGACTGACCTCACCAAAATGGTCAGAGGTCAACATAAGAAAACAGGAGTCTGCATAGAGCCGATTGGCCAACACTCATTCACATAGAAGGAAAAAAAAACACACACACACAACCCATCCCGTCAATATGCCTATCTAATTTTACCTTAAAGCTCTTTATCGTTCTTGATCCCACTATAGACTCGGTAGCCTATTCCACCTATCTACAACTCTGTTACCAAACCAATATTTGCCTATATCTTTTCTGAAACAAATGTATCTAATTTGAAACCATTTATTCAAAAAAATTTGCTATCACTGAGCTTCAGTACATCTTTCATATCCCCTTTATCAATCCCACTAACCCACTTGAACACCTCTATCATATTCATATCCCCTCTAACTCTGTGTGTCTCAATGTAAGCCTAATTTCTTTAACCTTTCTTCATATGGAAGATTTCTAATATAATGGATAATTTTTGTCATTCTTCATTGTACCCTCTCAAAGGAATCTATGTCCATTCTGTAATAGGGACACCAAAATTGGACAGCGTAATCCATATGTGGTACGCTTACTAACGCTATAGATAAGTTTTAAGATTACGTCTGCTGTTCTATTACTCACACTTCTAGATATAAATCCGAGAACTCTATTTGCCTTATTTTGAGCATTAATGCATTGATTTCTAGGTTTCAAATCACAGTTGACGATGACTCTCAAATCTTTTTCATTATCTGAGTTTCTTATATTCACGTTATTTAATCTATATCCTGCATTTTCTATCAATTTCCCAAATTTTACTACTCTGCATTTATCTACATTGAACTTCACGTGCCTATTTACTCTCCATTCGTGTTGTGTATCTAGATCTCTTTGGAGAGCCTGAATATCATGATCCCCTGGGGATAAGGGAGTAGAATATGCCCCACGTGCCTCCTGCGTGTCGTAAAAGGCGACTAAAGAGCTTAGGTTGGTGGGCTTGCGACCCTCCACCCATATAAATATCTACAGCAACGAATAACGAACAAACGTCCTCGGAACCGGACGGACCTAATGTTGACAAACTTCGACCAACCATGGACAGTCTAAGGGTTTTGACTTGAAATGTAAGAGGCATGAATAAGGACACAAAAGAGAGAGAGGCCCTGGAAGTGTTAGTGAATGCCAGGCTGGATGTATGCGGAATGACCGAGACCAAATAGAGGGGTACATTTGTGAGAGACTGGGAGTGTGGAATGGGTGTGTGTGCTGGAGTGGGTGAGAATGAGGGAGCGAAAGAGGTGCGTGTTTGTTTGTAAGTAACAAATGGAAGGAGCGTGTAAGAAACTATGGTTCTGTGGATGCAAGGATTGTGAGGGTGAGATTGAAAGTAGGAATACAAACGACAGAGAATAAACCTGTAAGAGAGAAAGAGGAGTTCTAGGTGAATGTTGAGGTGTGCCTGGATAAGTTTGGCATGAGCAAAAGAATATTTCTGATTGGGGATATGAATGGGAAGGTGGGTGATAGGAAAGTTGATGGAGTGGTGGGAGGGTGGATTGTATATGGCAAAAGTATCAACATGCACACACTAGCAATTTTTCAGAATTTATTTGTTTAGTATGTACAGTAAAAGTCCGATAATCCGACGACCGATATTAAAATAGACATCTATCACTATTTAAATTTAATACAACCATAGAAAGTGCTATTACATATTATTTGAACATGATATAGGATGGTCGTTCCTTTAAACCATCGTCCATATCTATTTACGAAAAATATAAGCGAAGTACGAATTTCGCACTTTGATTGTTGATAGTTGATTGATTGATAGCCTTTATTAAGTAAGAGTTACATACATCATGATATGTACAGAACATTGACAAATTTGCAAAATGCACCCCAATACAACATTATCACTCCCACAACGATATCGATATTCATAATTTAGTAAAGTACAAAATCAGTTAGGCCTATATTTGGTAATTCTTCAGAACTGCGCCTTCCCCCCCCCCCCCCCCTCTTCCCCCACCAACATCCTACAATCCACGGTTTAATATTTTTATTAGACTAACTTGACTTAACTTACCTAACCTAACCTAGTAGGCTAAATTATGACATCCTACTAACCATTATCTAACAGTTACTAACCTTTACCAAAATGCTACTAACCTTTACCTAACAGCTACTAACCTTAACCTAACAGTTACTAACCTACGTATATAATATAACAAACAAAAAATATAGGCTATATATCAAACAGCTAGGCAGAGATATCATGCTCGATAATCAAAACGTTCTATCTGGTAATATATACATTTCCGCTAAAACAACTCTTACCGAAACTTTACAAAGTAAAACCGAGAGCAACAAAGCTCTCACACCCGAGATGAAAGAGTGTATTACCTTACATATTTGGCAACAGCCAAAATGCATCTGTGCAATGCTGACGATGTTGGTGTATCACAGCCAACATACATCCATACACAAAATTAAAGACCGAGTGCCCCACACAAAATGCGGTTCTGGTCTCACGTCCTAATGGTGGCGTTCCAGGCAGCTCTGTTAAGAGCTGCCTCACTTGTCAGGTTCTTTGATTGAAGATCAGTCGCAAAGTCCGGTCCCACGTCTTTCTTGGTCCGCCCCTAGGTGCAGCCTTCTCCACATTTAAGGACCTGCATCTTTTCACCCAGCTTTGTTCATCCATCCTCTCGACGTGTCCAAACCATCCAAGCCTGCTAGTACGCATCACATCACTGATACTCTTGATACCTAACCTTCTTAGCTCCTCACTTGATATCCTATCTTGCAGTTTGGCACAACACATCCATCTCACCATTCTCATCTCATTGCATTCCATTCTGTTGATTTCATCCGCTTTGACAGGTCATATTTCTGAAGCAAATGTAATTGCGCTTTTAATGCATGAAGCGTGTACTTTTCCCTTCAAGGGGAGAGGGAGTCTTCTCATGGTGAGTAGTGGTAAAAGTTCTCTAAAGTTTCCCCAGCCGCATCTTATTCTGGCGATAGTGGCGGCCTCAGCCCCACCACCGGCAGAGATAGTATCACCCAAGTAGCAACACTTGTCCACCATCTCCAGTGCCTCGTTGCCAAAGTTGACACTCTCGAGCCGGTCATTAAATACAAGCTCGTCTTTGCATACTATATAGGCATACAAATTTCTCAATTTCGGACTTCTTCCTTGGTAGAGGTCCCTTTATTTTAGTGCAACGCTTCTTCCCGTGATGTACCTAGCTGCGGCAGATGCTACACTGTATTGAGTTTTCTTATTGCTGGTACCCACGTTCTCTTCTTGCCATTCTCAAAGTTGGCAGTCTGAACAGAGAGTTCAATGTATATAGCAAACTTCTCTAAGCAATGTTAGACAGCCCTGCTAGGCCTTGGAGGTTGACGAAACCAGGCCTTTATAGGTGCCCGAGTTGCTTTACTCCCATATCAGCCATGTCCTCCACCCTAGACTCACCAACGGCACCCAGCCTTTGTCATTCCCCGGGTCGAGTTACCCCATACTAGCCAGGTTCCCTACCTTAAGTCCCTTAGCATGGACACAGGCAATGCCAGGCAGCCCTGCAAGACCTCAGAGGCCAAAGGGCTTACTGTGCTCAATCTTTTAATTGTAATAAGTTAAAAAAAAAATATGCTCCTAACGTCTTAAAATATAAATAACCAGCAGCTGCTTTCATGGGGCAACACCTGGAACGCTTGCTAGTTCTCGGAGGCTGACGGAACCCAGCCTATGTTATGCTCCGGGTCAAATTAACCCCATACCATACCAGTCAAGACTCTTTGGCCTGTGCACCCAGTAAGCACAATGAAAGAAAAAACAAACAAACTCAGAACGACCGATAAATGCCTTTTACATGAATGATAAAATGTGCAACTAATATTGAAAGGCGTAGTAAAAAAATATAAATTAAGGTAAAATTGAGAAATAAGAATAGTACATGATGTTAAAATGAGCTAGATATTTTATATAGGATTACCAACTTTTACAATTACTCAACTTTGATGCTTCACATTTTTCTCTCCGCTCTGACTTACCTATGAATATATTACCATTGTTTTCTTTAATTTTTTACCAATGTTTATAAATATATTATACAGGAAGTTTCTCCTTGTCTTTATCCTTTTCGCTACATTACCATATTTGTTTACCATTACCTTTTATTTACCTTTTTCTCTTGGTTAATTTTCATGTGTTTTTTATATGTATTTTACCAACATTTTATCAATGCATTTCGCCTGTAAACCTTTTAATGAGATGGCTACCTCCAGTTGATTTTTGATATTCCAACTCTACCCCTAGGGGTTACAGCCTATAGATTCAATTGCTCAACACGATGAAGTCAGGAGTTCTTATTCCAGATGGTGAGTGAGACAACGAGACAATTGAATGTTGCAACTGGATCGTGTGTAGTTTTTCTTTCTTAGCCCTACCGTGCCTATTTGTCTCCTCATGGCTTATTGCAGCTCCAACGTCTCGGAGCCGCATCGCTACTGTTTAACTGTCTTGTCTTGCAATTTCAAACAACTCTCTCTTAAGATACGAAAATCTGTTGTCGTCAAATAGGCGATGAGGTTCTTTTAGCTCAGTAAGATCATCTGACTGTAATAAAAAATCTATTTGAATGAAGGGGTAAATTATCCTGGTGAATCGATCTTATCAGAATGCGTAGTTTGGAGATATTCAGAGGAAACTGTACCACGCCATTAGTATAAAACTGAAGAACGTAAACTTTACCACGCCATTAGTATAAAACTGAAGAACGTAAACTTTACCACGCCATTAGTATAAAACTGAAGAACGTAAACTCACAATAACCATATATTTTTTATTTTTTTCGGTTTAACCCTGCGAATTTACACTTGATCGTTTTGTGTTTCAGAAATCTACTCTGAGCTGATTGGCTGATGATACTATGTCCGTATAACATCATTCAGTTGTAAACACACATTAGTAATATATTACATGGTACCATCAGCCAATCCGCTCGAGTTCTCTATCCCAGTGCGAGCAAGTACAAATTTGCCAAGTTAAAAAAGAATGGAAAATATTTAATGTATATGTACAGTGTATAATCATAAAGTTGTACCGGTGTGATATGTTTGTATGTGTCCCTCTAGCCCCAAAATCCTTGGGACTAGGGAAATAAGATTTACTCTTTGACTCCAACAGACCTTTTCTAGACATTGTCCAATAATTTAACCATAGCCAGAATCATATACTGTATATGATTGGGTCCTGCTACAAAGGAAGGTTATTATAAGAATAAGCTGGAACCATCTCTGAAGATATTTGTTATACCAGGTTTTTACTGGGGTTAATTGGATTAATTAGGTAGGTTCTTACTTGACTTGAGAAGTTGAATCCACATAAACACATGCACAAAAGTAATAGAGGATTAATATAATACAGAGTACACACATAAGTTGTATTGTTCAAGGTAATTAATATTACTGTCAGACAAGAGATAGGTAAATATGTACAGTTTATAATGCACGAACAAGGATTAATAATCCCAGATGAATGACACTGCACTATTATGATGTCACACTGAGTACTTCCTTCGATAAGGCACTTCACTGGTACTTCTTAGAGGTCACACTAAGTATTTAAATAATAAAGCACTTCTGTAATATTCCGACGAGGGTCTTGGCCGTGGTGGTGGTCCTGACGTGGATGGTTGACAGCGGATGGAAGTCGATGGAGAACTCTTGGGTGTTGGGTCTTAAATGAAATGTTCCGTTATACCAGTGTATCCGTATATTTATCGTCAAGCTAACTTAAGGAGAAGTTATACCAGTGTTGTACTATCTCCTTAACTACTCTGACATTTATAAGAGTTTTGATGCAGAACCTTCCAGTACTCTTGGGTGTTGGGTCTTGAATGAAATGTACCGTTAAACCAGTGTATGCGTATACATATCATCGGACTAACGTAAGAGGGTTGTTTATTCAACGTCTCTTAACTGTCCTGATCGTTATGAGTCTTTCAGGAACTGGTGGATGGGTTTATTTGGGCCTTTTACGCATACGTGTCTTAATGCCAGTGCCTGGGACAACGTACCGTATGGACTCTTATGCAAAGTGCCGTTATGCTTTAAGATACGGTATCTCGCGAGCCCTACCTTTTAAAAGTCAATTGCCAGTGCGTGAACTTTTAAAAGGGTCCAGAATGGGGTCAGTTTACTACCAATAAAGCGCATGTCAGTACAGCATTCTTTTTTGACAGTAATTCCTAGTAATCGAGGCGGAGGAATCAACCCAATCAATATTGGGTTGCCACCATGGTGATCCAATAAATAATTCCTTTAATGAGCCAAGATCTAAAAATCCTGAATAAACCTTTATGTGCCAGTGCTTTAATAGTTTATTCAGTATATGCCCAAATCTTCCAGCTCTTAAAATATCTTCCAGTGAAGCATGTTTTAAGAACTTTCCAACTGTTATAGATCTTAACTTTGCCTGTCATAGTCTTAGCTCTTCTGGCGTTTCTCCCGGAGTCCCTTCTCCGGGTAAGAAGGGCAGCTGTGCTGGGAGGAGTCCCTGGGGCGGCTGGGGTAGCCCCTCCGGACTTCCCTCTCATGGTGGTGATGCGGCTTGGAAGAAGAATGGCGCATGGAGGCGTAATGTTTATGCAAGTTTCGGCTTGCCTTGCCTTCCTTGCCACCCTTCCTTCTCCGGTTATCACAATGATGTCTTTGCCAGGTGGAGAGAGCGCGGGCGTAATCGAGGCGGGAGTCGTATCTTGGTGGTGTGGTGGTTAGAGCTTCCTTTCTCGGGGGTGTGGTGGTATGGGTGGAAATATTGCTTGGCGGTAGTGGCGTGGTGCTTTGCTTTTCCTTTAGATTAATAGTGTTTTCTATAAATGAGAGAAAAAACCAATACCCAGCAATTTGAAAGTTCTCTGACGTCTAACTAGTTGCTAAACGGCTGAAGGAAGTATGTATGTCGTCCAATATCGTACCAAGGAGTACAAAGGACTACACAGAAAGTCAAGCAACAATAGGTCTAGCGACCCCTCATTGTTGCTTGCCCTCTAAATCACTGCTGCTCAGATTGTGCAACAGTTTTTGTTTAGAGGTTGGAAAGGAAGTATTGCCCTAGGAATAATGTCCGGTAAGATTAGGAGCTGTTAGTAGCGGACGATTTGGGTTAATAACGTAACACAGCTATATCATAAGTGATCCTCAGATACTGTAAATGAAAAGACATTTCGTGTAGGCAGAGTGTACACAATACTAGAGAGAGAGAGAGAGAGAGAGAGAGAGAGAGGAGGGGGGAGAGCATTGACCTAGTAACCTTTATTTATAGACAGTGGTACAGAAAATAAATTGTTACAGTAATATATAGTGATACATTCAGTCAGTTACAGTTGAACACGGAATATCAGGTTATTTGGCCGTGTGCATCTTGGACCTAGTTTACTCATCATACAATCAGTACAAAAAAAAAAAAAATGTTTTAGGATACATTGTAAAATATGTGTTCACAGGAAGACGTGTGACAATAACTTACAGAGAGAGAGAGAGAGAGAGAGAGAGAGGCAAAGAAACACGAGTACGAGGATGATGGAGGAGAACTGAGATGGTGAAATAATTGTGGTGTTCTTTGGAAAACAGGAGAGAGAGAGAGCGAGAGCGAGATCAAAACTAGAGAATGAGAGAGTAAGTTGTAAAAGAGGTAGTCAGGCTATAAACGAGATAAAAGCAAGTGGTATAGAGTATAAAATGTTGTGACTGAGATAGGTTGGAAAATGAGATGAGCCAGGAAAGAAGGTACGGTACGTCTGTGTGTGAGTGTGTCTGTGTGCGTCAGTTAGATAGAGGAACTATGTGCAGTAGGTGTGAGCTTAAGTGAATGCATGTATGTGTGCTTTCGTCTGTGTGTATATATGTTCTTCGTCTTTCCCTCCCCTTTCCCACTCTGATGGCACAACCATCACTTCTTCCTCTGACAAAGCTAAACTCTTCGCTCAAACTTTTGCTAGAAACTCCACCTTGGATGATTCCGGTGCTATTCCTCCCTCTCCGCCCTCCTCTCTCTTACTTATGCCTAATATCCTAATCTCTTCAAAAGATGTACTTTCTACCCTCTCTGGGCTTAACACTAATAAGGCGTACGGTCCGGACGGTGTTCCTCCTGTTGTTCTCAAAAACTGTGCTTCCGTGCTGACTCCCTGTCTAGGCAAACTCTTTCGTCTCTGTCTATCCTCTAACGTCTTCCCTTCATGCTGGAAGTTTGCTCACATTCAACCTGTCCCAAAGAAGGGTGACCGCTCTCAACCCTCCAACTATCGTCCAATTGCTCTCATTTCTTGTCTTTCTAAAGTTTTTGAAACTATTCTTGCTTCCAAATTTCTTAAGCATTTCTCTTCTCATAATCTGCTCTCAGATCGCCAGTATGGCTTCCTTAAGGGTCGCTCTACTGGTGATCTTCTTTCATATCTTACTAACTCTTGGTCATCCTCCTTTCGGGACTTCGGTGAGACTTTTTCTATTGCACTAGACATATCGAAAGCCTTCGATAGAGTCTGGCATAAATCTTTAATTTCTAAACTACCCTCCTTCGGTTTCTATCCCTCCATCTGTGCCTTTGTCTCTAATTTCCTTTCCGGCCGTTCCATAGCCGCGGTTGTGGACGGTCATTGTTCACTTCCTCACCCTATAAACTCCGGTGTTCCTCAGGGCTCTGTCCTATCTCCTATTCTCTTTCTAATTTTTATAAATGATCTCCTTAACTGTACCTTAATTCCCATCCATTCATACGCAGACGACTCAACCTTACACTACTCCATTAGTTTTTCAGAACGCCCCAGCCAGCAATCTCTCAACGACAAACGTAATGAAGCCATACAACTCTTAAATTCTGATCTAAATACTATTTCCAATTGGGGCAGAGAAAACCTTGTTAACTTTAATGCTTCCAAAACCCAATTTCTCCATCTATCTACCCGTCAGGATCTCCCAGCGGACTATCCCTTATTCTTCAACAATACAAAAATCAACCCTTCATCTTCTCTCAATATTCTTGGTGTCTCTTTTTCTTCTGCTCGCATTTGGAAGGACCATATTACCAGTCTTGCTAAGGCAGCCTCCCAGAAGCTGGGTGTGCTCAACCGCCTTAGGGGGTTCTTTTCCCCTGCACAGCTTCTTGCTCTGTACAGGGGCATAGTGCGCCCTTGTATTGAGTATTGTTCACATGTATGGGGAGGTTCTTCTCACACCGCTCTCCTAGACAAGGTTGAAAGGAAGGCCTTTCGTATCATTAACTCCCGTCCACTCACCAACTCTCTGCAATCTCTCTCTCTCCGCCGCAATGTTGCATCTCTCTCGCTATTCTATCGCTACTATAATAATCAGTGTTCCTCAGAGCTATCCCAGTGCATACCACCTCCTTTACGTAGGGCACGTGGTACCCGTCTTGCAACTCAATCCCACCCCTACTCTGTGCAACTCTCCAACCCAAGAGTGAAACATTACTCTCAAACTTTTTTCTACTCAACAGCTGAGCTCTGGAACTCTCTCCCAGAATCAGTTTTTCCCGCTTCCTATGACTTAAATTGCTTCAAACTCAGTGTGTCCAGGCATTTTGGCTCGAACGTCCCTTGATTTTGGCCCTGTCACTCTTTCAACTATGGGAGAGGCACTCGCTATAGGCAGTTATGCCTTTTGCCTCCCTCAATCACATAGAATAAAAAAATGTGTAAATCTGATTGTCAAGGAATTTTTCTTAGTATTTTTATATTTCCATATTTACTCTGCCACGCCACCGCCGCCGCCGCTGTGTGAGGTTTGTCAGTATTACCATAATCCCATGTCACTCGGTTCCCGGACATCTCAACCAGTAGACCATTTCAACCAGTAGCTCTCAACCAGTGTCAAATCAACCAAGACCAACCAAACCAGTGCCAAAATATAGTACTAACTTAACCTAACCTAACCTAACCGTATTCGTTGATTTGGTACTGGTTGAGAACTACTGGTTGAAATGGTCTACTGGTTGAGTTGTCCGGTCACCATGTCACTCAACTACAATCAACTCTTTCACTATTTGGACGATCTTCCTACTTCTATTCTGGCTCTCATAAGACGATTTTATGTAGTGTACAGATGGCCTTATGAAATTAACAGGTTACAAATTATCATGTATTACCGTCGTATACTGAAAGGATTAAAGGGGATGACCTGCTTTTTTTCTCTCCTTTTCTCCCTCTCTCTGGCTTGTATCCATTCGGCCCCATTCAGCCTACTGTTTGGAGACGTTTATCCCCAACCAAGTGTTGATGTCTTCCTGGCGAGCGATAGCGAGCCAGCATTATATAGAGAAATCCGTCTTCGTCGGAGACATTTTTCTTTCGAAAAATTTACAAATTTAGCCTGCTGTCAAAAATATTTTGTTTAAATATGCTGGCTCGCTACCGCTCGCCAGGAAAAAATCGACACCTGGATGGGGATAAACGTCTTAAAACAGTAGGCTGAATGGGGCCGAATGAATACAACCCAGAGAGAGAAACAATAAAACGAGGTGAGCCTCCTTAACTTCTTAGGATACATGCTTTCATTAATTTAATTTGGGATTTATTGGTGTTAAGAACGATGTTAAAAAATAATATCAATAGGTTCAGGAATATTTTGTAGTGAGGTCGGTCCTATGTGATCTGTGCCCCATAACATTTTCTTTCCTCTCGCTTAATGATTAGGCTATTTATAATGCAGTTGGGTGCAGTACATGATTAGATTAATATCCAGTATTCGATAAATGAATGTTAATCGTAGTCATGTGCTGTACTGATAACTGTCTTGATGGTGTAATGGTTAGAGTGTGTAAGGTCTATATGAGATCTCCTAGCTTCGAATCCTGGGTGAATCACATGTTTTCATCAATTTCATTTCGGGGTTAATGGTGTTAACAACGATGTAAAAAAATAGTTAAATAAAGAACGCATTTTAATGAGTGGATTTGTTCTTCCTATATTAAATTTGGGTTTGAAAAATAAAATAAAGTTATCTAGTTACCAATATTTACTAATTTAGTGTTATTTTACTTTATCACCTTATCATACAGTTAACCTATAGCCTATCATATAGTTGTTGTTGTTGTTGATTACGTTGTTTACTGTAGGTGTTGTTGATTATGTTGTTGTTGTTGTTGTTTGTCAGGAATATAAAATTGGCTTCACGGCTCTCACACAAGCATTACCAAAGTTTGTCGGTGAAGATGGTAATTAGGAGTACAAAGTACAAAGGAAATCAAGCAACAACAGATCTAGTGACCCTTCTAGGTTGCTTGTCCTCCAAAACACTGAGGATCAAGTGTCCAAACAGTGGTTTAGAGTGGGTAAGGGAACATTGGAAAGGGAATTACTGCCCTGGAACTAATGTCTGTGGCAGGATTAGGAAGTTAGTAGGGGACAGATGGGTTAGTAACTGAGGGGGGGATAAAATAAAGTTATTCATTTACAAACGCAGTCAGTCGCGGGTTTGATGCGAGATATTTGTCTAGGCGGAGTTTAAATGAATCAACGGTGATGCAGTCTATAACGTTTCGGGGAAGCCCATTCCACAAGTTGACAACTCGATTGAAGAAGAAATTCTTAGATTCGTGTGAGTTAAAAGATTTACCAATAATTTTGCAACCGTTTCCCCGCGTGTAATTAGATTGGTCGATAGTGAAGTACTTACTACAGTTCATATTGTCAATGCCTTTGATGATTTTGAACACTTGAATTAAGTCACCTCTTAATCTGCGCTGGGTTAAAGGAAATAGATTTAATTCTCTAAGACGCTCTTCGTATGGACTAGGTGAGAGGGGCTTAGGACCAGGTGAGAGGGTAATTAGGACCAGGTGAGAGAGGTAATTAGGATCAGGTGAGAGGGGTTTAGGTCCAGGTGAGAGGGATTTAGGACCAGGTGAGAGGGTAATTAGGACCAGGTGAGAGGGTAATTAGGACTAGGTGAGAGGGGTTTAGGACCAGGTGAAAGGATAATTAGGACCAGGTGAGAGGGATTTACGACCAGGTGAGAGGATAATTAGGACCAGGTGAGAGGGATTTAGGACCAGGTGAGAGGGTAATTAGGACCAGGTGAGAGGGATTTAGGACCAGGTGAGAGGGTAATTAGGACCGGGTGAGAGGGATTTAGGACCAGGTGAGAGGGATTTAGGACCAGGTGAGAGGTACTACCTGGAGGAGGAAGAATGGGAGAAAGAGGAGGAGGAAGAATTATAAGAGGAGTAGGTAGAAAGGGAAGAGGAGGAGAAGAGAGCAAGGAAGAATGAGAGAAAGAGGAGCAGGAAGAGGAAGAATTATAAAAGGAGTAGGTAGAAAGAGAGGAGGAGGAGGAGAGGAGAGAAGGAGCAAGAAAGAGGAGGAGGAAGAATTATAAAAGGAGTAGATAGAAAGAGAAGAGGAGGAGGAGGGGAAGTAGAGGAGAGAAGGAAGAAAGAGAGAAAGAGGAGGAGGAAGAGGAAGAATTATAAAAGGAGTAGGTAGAAAGGGAAGAGGAGGAGGAGAAGGAAGGAAGAGGAAGAGGAAGAGGGAGATTTATAAAAGGAGTTGGTAGGAAGGAAAGAGGAGGAGGGGAAGAGAGGTGAGAAGGAGGAAGAAAGAGAACTAGGAGGTGGAAGAGGAAGAATTATAAAAGGAGTAGGTAGAAAGGAAAGAGGAGGAGAGGAGAGAAGTAGCCAGAAAGAGATGAAGATAGATAGAAGGAAGAGGAGGAGAGGAAAGAAGTAGCCAGAAAGAGGTAGAGGAAGAGGAAGAATGATAAGAGGAATAGATAGAAAAGGAAGAGGAGGAGAGGAGATAAGTAGCCAGAAAGAGGAAGAGGAATAGATAGAAAGGGAAGAGGAGGAGAGGAGAGAAGTAGCCAGAAAGATGAAGATGAAGAGGAATAGATAGAAAAGGAAGAGGAGGAGAGGAGAGAAGTAGCCAGAAAGAGGAAGAGGAATAGATAGAAAGGGAAGAGGAGGAGAGGAGAGAAGTAGCCAGAAAGAAGAAGAGGAAGAGGAATAGATAGAAAGGGAAGAGGAGGAGAGGAGAGAAGTAGCCAGAAAGAGGAAGAGGAATAGATAGAAAGGGAAGAGGAGGAGAGGAGAGAAGTAGCCAGAAAGAGGATGAGGAAGAGGAACAGATAGAAAAGGAAGAGGAGCAGAGGAGAGAAGTAGCCAGAAAGAGGAAGAGGAAGAGGATGAAGAAACGGAGGCATTAGGGGAAGAGGAAGAGGATCAAAGGACGAATTGGTGCCCTAGTCGGTGTACCACTGTACTGTAACTTGAGTGACTACTTCGACTATTGCAACTATTGAGGAGGTAATGAAGTAGTCTGGCAATTACAATTGTAAACTATTTGCCATTGTATTGTAGGTGTAAACTTTCTCGTTTCGATATTTCTTAATACATATATTAGTAATTTAATTTGAATGTCAGATTCAAATATATATAATTACATGGGCCTATGTATCTGTATTGGTACTATATAGTTTTATATAGTTTTCTATCTATATCTATCTCAACAGGGGAAGTGGGTTGTAGGAACGCTAAAAGCAGTAACAAGAAATAGGGTGGTCAGTATGGAAGTGAAGAAGTCCTTGCATGACAGTGTGGTAATCCCGACACTGACTTACGGAAGCGAAGCATGGACGTTGGTTGAGAGACTCAGACCAAGAGTGAGAGCAGTGGAAATGAATTACTTAAGGAGTGCGTGCGGAGTTACATGGAGGGATAGACAGACTAATGAGGAAGTAAGAAGGAGGTGTGGTGTGGAGGTAGATGTGCTGGAAAGTGTGAAAAGGAACAACTTGAGATGGTTCGGCCATATGGAACGTATGGAAAGCGAGAGAATGACTAAGAGGGTGTACGAGAGCGAGGTGGAGGGACAGAGGGGGAGAGGTAGACCGAATATGAGGTGGAAGGATGGAGTGAGGAACTACATGAACGAAGGCGGTGCTGGTTGGGGGGAGGGGCGTCGACTGACTGGGGACAGAGGTGCATGGGGGCGGTTCGTTCGTGGCCACCCCTTCGGGGATCACGGTGTCAGGCAATAGATAGATAGATAGATCTATCTCTATATAATTTTCTTGCAATCCGAAAATTCGTAACATGTATGCAAATGTCAGAGGCCCGCGTCTCACTACCCACTGCAGCAGATTTATTAGAATGAAAATCTATCCATCTATTTATTAACATTCTTCCAGCTCTACATACATAATTCCATCCATCTATCTGTGTCTTCTATCTATCCTTCCAGCTCTCCACACCCAGTACCATCCATCTATCTATCTACCGTCCTCTCATGCTCCATTTATCGCTCTGCTGGACTGACCATGACAATGACCCAAAAATGGTAATGCTGACTGCAGAAAATGGATGACTTTTTCGGGTACAATTTCTGTCTCCAAATTATATCTCGTTGGGTTATAGACGTGTTAAGAGAGAGAGAGAGAAAGAGAGTGTGTGTGTGTGTGTGTGTGTGTAAGTACAAGTACAAGTACATATTGCTTATTTATCATAATATCTTCAGTTGGAATGTATGTAATAGATAACAATTTACGGTTACAGTTGATCAGATGCAGGACACTACAATGGATCTCTCTCTCTCTGTCTCTCTCTCTCTCTCTCTCTCTCTCTCTCTCTCTCTCTCTCTCTCTCTCCCTCTCCCTCTCCCTCTCCCTCTCTCTCTCTCTCTCTCTCTCTCTCTCTCTCTCTCTCTCTCACACCAGTCTTCTCACAAATCCCCTTCAAACTCTGACAGGACAAAGAAAAGCCTGATAAGCCACCCTACTCTCTCAGAGAACCTAATTCTTCCTAATCCTTCCCCAAGGTCTTACCCCATACCTTTTCCCAAACTCCCTTCTCCTCGCCTCCAAACCCCGCTGCGTCCCTCTCTCGCACCCCCCTCTCCTCCCCTTTATTCCATTACGCCTTCACTCCCTACCCTCAATCACAGCTCTCCCGCTGCTCCACCCGTACCATCACCTAGATTTTCCGTACGACTCAATCACTCTTTACCCGAACAAAAAAACTATTAAACTCTCTCCAACCACCGAACGTGTCATTGCTGTCGGATTCCCCCACTTACAAAAGATCGAGAGAGAATAAACAAGCAATCAAATTAATGTATTTTAATGCCAGAAGTCTACGAAATAAGATTGACGAACTAAGAATTATGTTACTAAATGAAGAAATAGATATAATTGCGATAACAGAAACTTATATAGACACCAACAATATCGATTTCACACACGAATATCAGATCAATTCCTATAAACTATATCACAAGGACAGAGTAGGTAAGAGAGGAGGAGGTGTATTACTGTATATAAAAGAAAATATATGCTCACTTGAGGTTCAAATTCCTTCTAATAACTCAGAACTGTTATGTGTGAAAATTAATAACTAGGATATAGACATTAATGTGGTTGTCGTATATCGTCGTCCA
This sequence comes from Paralithodes platypus, assembly GCA_032716605.1. Classification (NCBI taxonomy): domain Eukaryota; kingdom Metazoa; phylum Arthropoda; class Malacostraca; order Decapoda; family Lithodidae; genus Paralithodes; species Paralithodes platypus. The sequence goes on along the minus strand of CM064504.1, from coordinate 23,954,533 downwards.
ACTCATACCTATCAAGAGGATATAGACCTATACAATAATTTAGAAAAAACTCTATCAACAAAAGAAACCCTTATCATAGGCGATTTTAATCTTCCTAATATTCATTGGGGCGATGTAAAAGGGTCTGGCCATGCATCAGAAAAAATGACCGAATTTATTAAAGATAACTTCTTATATCAATTAGTCCAGAAACCCACGAGGGGAGATAATATTTTAGACCTAGTAATAACGACCCACGAAAATTTAATTTCTGACTTAGAAGTTGGGGAATTAATATCTAATTGTGATCATAATATCGTCAGGCTCCAAATTAATATGTCGCACACAAACAGCACTAGTGAAACTTTTATTCCCAACTATAATATGGCAGACTTCAATAGCCTAAGAAATGACCTAAAAGATATTAATCTGCATCTCGAAGGTCTCACCAACATTGACGATACATGGGAAAGATTTAAAGAAATATTCATGAGTGCTCAAAAGAAACATATCCCAATGCGTAAAAGACACAGTAAGAAAATAAACAACCCCTTTGGTACGATATAAATATCAGTAGAGCAATTAGGGAAAGAAATCGTTTATACAACTTAAAGAGAGAAACAAAGAATAATACCATATGTAAGCAATACCTGGCCGCCAGAAGAAAAGTAAAATCACTAATAAAAACAGCTGAGAGGAATTATGAAATAAGCATAGCTAAAGATAGTAAAACTAATCCTAAGCAATTTTACAGATACATTAACAGTAGCAAACAAATCAAAAGCGGGATAGGACCCATACTTAACACTCAAGGTGTTCTAGAAACAGATAGCAAAGACATAGCCTCTACACTTAACAATTATTTCAGCTCCGTTTTTACCACTGCTGCCAACACGAACACTCCACAAGCTACTAATCAAACAAGCAACATTGTGCTCCCTGACTTCAAAATTAGCCACTCAAGCGTCACTAGACAGATTGAATTACTGAAAATAAATAAATCTCCCAGCCCAGACCTATTCATCCCTAAAATCCTAAAAATGGTCAAAGATGAAGTTGCCGAACCCCTAACCAAAATGTTTAACATGTCACTCCAACATGGACAATTACCCACTGACTGGAAGACAGCGAATATTACACCAATATTTAAAAAGGGAGATAAAAAACAACCAGGGAATTACAGACCCATTAGCTTAACTTCCGTTATTGTAAAACTATTAGAATCAATTATAAGAGACGAACTTGTACTTTTCATAGAGAATAATAATCTTATTAATAATAGTCAACACGGCTTCAGAGCAAAAAATCATGCCTAACGAACCTTATCGAATTTTATGACAACCTATTTAAGATTAATGATTTTACCAAAAGTCTTGATATAGTGTACTTGGACTTCCAGAAGGCCTTCGACAAGGTCCCTCATAATAAATTACTTCAGAAGGTCGAGAATCTAGGAATACAAGGCAACACACTTAATTGGATAAGGAATTGGTTAAGCGAAAGAAAACAAAGAGTAATTATTAATGGAGTGGAATCAGAATGGACTCCGGTGACTAGTGGAGTCCCACAGGGTTCAGTTCTGGGCCCATTATTATTCATAATATATATTAATGATTTAGACAACGGCATTAATAACATAATTTCCAAATTCGCCGATGACACTAAAATAGGAAATGCAATAATATCAGAAAGCGATAGAAGTAGCCTGCAATCAGATTTAAACAAGATATCAGAGTGGTCAGAAAATTGGCAGATGCCCTTTAACGTAAACAAATGCCTGATACTACAAATAGGCTCCCGAAACAACAAATACGAATACCATATGAATGGAGAAAAGATAAAGAGCGTATCACAGATAAAAGACCTAGGAGTGCTTATCAATGAAAATCTAAAATCTACAAGCCAATGCACCGCAGCATCTAACAAAGCAAATAGAGCGCTAGGTTTCATTAAAAGAAATTTTCATTGTCATAGTAAAGACATAGTTGTACCACTATATAAAAGTATTGTGAGGCCACATCTGGAGTATGCTGTGCAGTTTTGGTCTCCCTACTTAAAAAAAAGACATAGAGAAACTAGAATCCGTTCAGCGTAGAGCAACAAAGTTAATCCCTTCCCTTAGAAATAAGCCATACAATGAGAGATTAAGAGAACTCGACCTGTTTTCGCTTAAGAAACGGAGAATAAGGGGACAGCTGATAGAGTGTTTTAAGATACTAAAAGGCTTTAGTAACGTAAATTCTAATAATCTATTTAAGATAGCCAAAGAAGGTTCCACAAGAAGAAACAAATTAAAACTAACAGGCAGGAAAGCGAACCTAGACATAACTAAAAAATTCTTCACCCAGACTCGATATACACATTTAAAAAAAGGTTAGACACATATCACAGAAAAGTTGGTCTGCAGTAGAAGCTGATCACTGATAAGAGAACCTGGCGGAAATGAAAACGTTTTCAGTTGGAAAAGGGAAAAAAAAAAAGTGAAGGTGTGCATGCCTTTTCCTTTCCATTTCTAACTATACTATAAATTCCTTCAGGCGATTTCCAAGCCCTGCAAGGTTATTCACTTCTAACTATTTTCATGTACGGCATATTGCCGGAGGGAGCGGAGGGTGGGGAGAGAGCCTTCATCTTTGCTATCCTTTCCTTCCACTTTCTCTTAGGGTTGCTATCTCTATTAGGATTAAGTCCTGGTCACCTCGTAGGGATCGTAAGATCTGTGTGGCCAGTGTATCTATGTAAATCTATGTAAATCTCTCTCTCTCTCTCTTTTCGGTATTGTCCTGTCAGTAATCAGTTATATGAGACATGTCCAAAGGAAAATAGTTTAATGGCTGTTTTATGCTTACTTTTTGCAACAAACTTGAATGTTTGACAAACATTGGTTCTTCGTTTCGTGATTGACTTTGCAGTGAATAGAAGTTACAACAACAAAAAATCGTCAAAAATCAGTTTAACGAGTTCAGATTATTTTTTACTTGTACAGTATGTATGTTATGTATTATTTTATTTGTATTCAGAGTAAAAACAAATTATGCTTTGTTGTTAATCGTGGACAGATATTAACATCCGAAGATAAAGGTTCAGTTGGTCAATATGATACAATATATAACATACATTGATCTAATGCCAAGGAATCTTCATAACATGTGTCGTCAGCATTTGATGAAAGTTATTAGTATAGGATAAATTTCTTCTTTTCGGACACTTGAAGGAGAAACAGTAAAGGTTCTTGAGGGACACCACATTCGATTTTGGTGTTGTTATGAAGAAACTACTTGCAGCAATACACACATATAAACACATATCAATAACCTATTTTCTTTCCAAGCCCTTCATGTGCTCATATGGCTTAACCCTTTCACGCTCATATGACGCAGAGGTTGCCAGATTAGCAATAAGAAATAGAGTTTTCTCTCTTATAATTACCTCTCCAAAATTAGTTTTCTGCCCACAGCTAACTCAAAGACAACTGCAGAGGTTGAAGTAACTAAACTAAAGGTTTCTAAATACCCCTGATGGTAACAAAGGCTTTAAAGTATCCCTAATAGGCTCAAAATCGCGTCATATGTCGGAGAGGGTTAATACAATGTTTATATGTGTAAACGTCACTTACTGTACGACTTCTCTTGCTATCTATCTGTGTATATATCTATCTATAAACATATCGCTTTATACATATCTAACTATCCATCTGTTTTCAACAGGTACCACACAATACCAAGACCAGAAATGATGTGCCCTCCGTGACTTTGGTGCTAGTTTGTTGTGTAACCCCACCTACTGTGATGACCTCTCTCTCCACTGACTGCCTCCCGAGGGTCACTACCTGAGCTACACTACAGATACCGGTACTGTGCCATATAGTATTATAGTATCTCTATTGTAGACATTATTATAGGATCTCTACTCTACACCAGTCACCTACACCAGGTGTTATCAGAAATACCGGTACTGTACTATATATTATTATAGTATCTCTATTGTTGACATTACTATAGAATATCTACTCTACACCTGTGACGTACACCAGGTGATATTAGAGATACTGGTATTATAGGGTCTCTATTGTAGACATTATTATAGGATCTCTACTGTACACTAGGCACTTACACCGGTTGTTTCCAACAGTCACAAAGGTTCATTGTCAGCACAAGGGAAGGAGTTGAGAAGTGATTAAACTAAAATTCAGTGAGCCATTTATTAGGTACAGTGAGATTCGTATACTCATTGATACAATTCTTATCTCCCTTTCTATGGCATTTGGAGCCTTTGGTGGGTAAGTTACCGAGCCTGTTTCACAGGGGCAACTGTATAGTTTTCAGGTTGCTATTGTTGCCCTTCATTTACCTCCTTTCCTTAATAATCAAATGCAAATTTCATCAGATAACATTTTCATTGATGAATGTACATTTCTCCAGGCAGAGTACTTGCAGTAGTTGTATGGTCACGCTGTTAATTAAGTCATGTCTCAGCTGTCCTTACGTTTGGCTCTCTCTGTGCTGTATTAATGTCTGTCAGATTTTGAATAGGTTGGATAAGTGTAGGAACAGATTTGTATATCTCACTCGCAAGGAATAAATCAACTTTAGATACTGCTGATACCAATAATGGATCAAAATATAATTGGTGCCGAGACATCATTTATTAGACAGATTTTACAGTCGTGGTCAGGAGTACTTGAACACCCCCTAATGATGAAATCAAGGCGGTGATCACAACGTTGTTGATCCCAGTCATTTTTTCTTAGTGATTCAAACAGTTTATCATAAACGTTCGCCCGTGTATCATAATTGTATCTCCAAAATATGTCCACATATTCATGTCCACGACTGTACATATTTGGTCCTCCAGCCACCTTGACTTGACCCGCGGGATATTGTTTACTAATTGTATGCACTGTATTATGTGGTAAATTGTTATGGCACTATAAAGATAAAACAAACATTTGGCTATTGATATTGGATGTTTCTACCCACACACATTGATATTTTACAATACACCAGAAAAACAAACGAAATAATTTTGTGTTTTCCATGGGTCACTTAAAAATAGTGACCCGGGAAAAATACAAAGCTGCCAAACTCAATAGGAACACTAGCTATTTTTTCCTCAGTGACATGAACCGAGTAAACTGTACGCGTTTTTTTTAACGTAAATTTTATATTCATAGAACGATGCTGTGAACTTGTATTACTATATTCAATTGTGATATTTTTCCACTGTAGCTGCTACTAGCTGACAGTGCAGATTAAGCTGTCGAGGGGATTTTTTTTTTTTTTTCTATAGAACTAGACACCATCTGCTACAGGTTAAAGAGAAAAATAAATAAGAAGCTTCAATAATCATATTGTGTTGTTATCTACTATATAAAGGGCACTTTCTGAATGTCTGTCTGTCTATCTGTTTGTTCACGAACTACCTCAGTTTTCAAGATGGAGAGCCATACTTGGCATGCATATTAAAGGGGTGCCAGAAGAGGTCCCCTCCCCCCCCCCCCCAACTCCCTCAGTGTTCAAGATGGAGAGCCCATACTTGGCATGCGTATTAAGGGGATGCCAGAATAGGTCCTCCCCCAACTCCCTCAGTGTTCAAGATAGAGAGCCTATACTTGGTATGCATACTGAGGGGGTGCCAGAATATTTTTAAGTGTGGGGGGGGGGGAAGGCCACCCAACTCCCTCAGTGTTCAAGATGGAGAGCCCATACTTGGCATGCATACTAAGGGGTTTCAAAATAGGTTTTAAGCGGGGAGGTCCCCACTCCCTCTGTATTCATAATTGTTTGTGTGTCAGAGATCTTACACACTCATGTTGTATCCGTTATGAGTTATAATTGCAACTCAGAACAATAAAAGTAAAGCATATTGGCTTTATAAACCACTTTAAAGTTTTGAGAAAAGAGTGCGCATGTCCCTACTGACGTGACGTGTCACGGAAGATCATCGAACAGGCCTCGTGTAGAGGTGGTCTTGCCCAGGTGCACCCCACCAGAACCTGCCTGGGGAAACACGTGCACCGTACCCTCTGGATTCCTTTGGCCAGGTCGACCCCATGGCGGCAGATCCGGGTCTGGGAGGGTAACAATCATTGCCAGTGAGCCATCATTAGGCAGTTTAGACTATAGAACAATGAAGTCATTCCTACAATGCTACCCCACCATGTGAACACTGGCCGATTCTGACGTGGCACCAAAACAGAACCCAGGTATGACTAGTCGAGTTCCCTGTGGTGCCTGTCTGCTCCTCACCAGCAACAGTAGTGCCATACCAAGGCAGCACTAATACCAAAGCTGTTGGTCCACAAGTCTATCGACATCCCCCCTCCCCCCCCCACCCCCCTATAAGAACATAAGAACATAAGAAAATGGGAGTCTGCAGAAAGCCGATTGGCCTAAGCAAGGCAGATCCCTGTCCCACACAACCCCAATTACAAAGCCCAATTATAGGCTCAACACTCTAATACCCTGAGGATCATCTTACCAAAACGGTTAGAGATTAACGCAGGATTACGGGGGTCTGCAGAGCGCTGATTGGCCCAACCCTGCTGATCCCCCTTCACACCCAACCCTTCTCGTCCATATGCTTATCCAATTTTATCTTAAAGCTCCCTATCGTTTTTAATCCCACTATAGCACTTGGTAGTCCATTCCACCCATCTACAACTCTGTTACCAAACCAATATTTGCCTATATCTTTTCTGAAACGAAATTTATCTAATTTGAAACCATTGGTACGAGTTCTTTCGCTATCACTGAGCTTTAGTACATTTGTCATGTCCCCTTTGTTAATCCCACTAAACCACTTGAACACCTCTATCATATCCCCTCTAACTCTGCGTCTCTCTAACGAATGTAAGCCTAATTTCTTCAACCTTTCTTTATACGGAAGATTTCTAATATTATGGATCATTTTTGTCATTCTACGTTGTACTCTCTCCAATGAATCTATGTCCATTCTGTAATAAGGACACCAAAATTAACAGCATAATCCATATGGGGTCTCACTAATGACAAGTAAAGTTTTAAGATAACATCAGCAGTTCTGTTACTCACACTCCTAGAGATGAACCCGAGAATCCTGTTTGCCTTGTTTCGAACGCTTATACACTGTTGTCTAGGCTTCAAATCATTGCTAACAAACACACCTAGATCTTTCTCACAATTCGAGTTTTCTAATTCCACATTAGCTAGTTTATATTTAACATTTGTATGCATCTTCCCTATCTTTAATACTTGCATTTGTCAATGTTAAACTTCATCTGCCAATTTACTGACCATTCGTGTAAGGTATCTAGATCCCTTTGGAGGCACTCTATATCTCTATCTGAATCAATTGTTCTCCCCATTTTGGTATCGTCTGCAAATTTACTTATCCTACTAGTTATACCTAAATCAAGGTCATTTATTTATATAACAAACAACAGAGGACTAATACAGATCCCTGGGGGACACCACTTTTGACTGCTCCCCATTCTGACTTCGTACCATTTATGCTGACTCTCTGCTTCCTACCAATTAGCCATGACCTAATCCATCCCAACAACGCCCCACCTATTCCATGCGCCTCAACCTTTCTCATCAATCTCTCATGGGGGACTCTGTCGAAAGCTTTACTGAAATCTAAATATTATATCATATGACTTGTCATTATCTACTGCTTCATATACCTCTGAGAAAAAACTAAGCAAATTAGTAAGGCAAGAACGTCCCTGAGTGAATCCATGCTGAGAAGAATTTATTAAATTAAATGTATCTAAGTGGTTTCTAATTTTACTAGCAATAATTGACTCTAGTAGCTTTCCTATGATTGATGTAAGACTAATGGGACGGTAATTGGATGCTATTGATTTGTCACCTTTTTTGAAGATCGGAACTACGTTTGCAAGCTTCCAAGCTTCTGGAACTATACCTGTCTCCAATGACTTGTTAAATAAAATGTTAATGGGTAACTTAACTCATCCCTACATTCTTTTAATACTCTAGCATATACCTCATCAGGACCCGGCGATTTATGAGGTTTCAGTCTGTCAATTTCCTTAAGCACATCATTTCTACTTATAGTAACCGTACTTAACCTATTTTCTATACTATCGCTATATACCTTACGGACTTCTGGAAACTGTGCCAAATTTTCATTAGTGAAAACGGAAAGAAATTGACTATTTAATGTACTGCACATTTCTAAATCATTTTCTGTCATTTCTCCTATCGAAGTTTTAAGGGGACCAATTACATCTCTAACCTTGGATTTATATAGTTGGTAAAAAGCTTTAGGATTATTTTTTGAGTCATTGGCAACCTTAATTTCATAATTTCTTTTTCTTTCCTAATATCCTTTTTTACCTGTCTTGATAGATTCTGATAGTAAGCAAGTAGGTGAATTTCGCCTTTCCTAATTTTTCTATATATTCCTCTTTTGTCCTAGAAGATCTAATAGTCTATTATTCATCCATTTGGGTTGGTTCTGTGTTGATCTAAATTTTCTTTTGGGGATGTATTTATTTTGTGCATTGAATACTGACTTGATAAAATTATCGTATGTATCTACCAAGGTTGACGTCTCTTCCTGACGTTCAATGTAATGACCCATGGCATTGATACGGCTACCAATATTCTGCCGCAAGATATAGTACATCAGTAGAGCCTATATTAACCAATCGAGAGGGAGAGTGTGTGAGTGTGTGGGGGGGGGACGCATCTTTACAAGTGAAGTAGGCTAGATTATTTTATACACCGTGCAGCTCGTGTCAAGATTTTCCTCATAATTAAACTAATTCCAGAGAATGTTGAGAAGTTGTATTAGTATTTGTATTTCAAGAAACCTTAAATCCTCTTATCGTCTTCAATTTCTTAATGCGTTTGGTATAATATAACTAGAAAAGTATTTCTTGGTATATTATATTGATCTCTCTCTCTCTCTCTCTCTGGTATGTTTATATATGAAAGTGTCTACTGTATGTATGTGCATGTATTGGGAGGGGGGGGGGGATAGATGTGGATGATTAGATGGCTTTAGATGGGTAAATAGAGATAGAAATAGAGATACAATTGCAGTAGGATTTACGGATGAATACATAATTGAGTATTTCCGTTTACTGTACAACGACACGGGTAGATAAAGAAAGCTACAGAGGAGTCCGTGATGTATATTCACATAATATATAACAAGCTCTTTCTTAAAGCATGTAATTTTTTCCTCTCCTATTACTCAATAGACAATTAAAGGTTACAAATGACGAAATAATAATAATGCCCAGAATATTGGGGTTAAAACTACAAAATATTTAATCCTATTGGCAGTTATGTTCAGGTTATTTAAGGTTTTCTTTATTTTATCCGAGCGATAAATATGAAGTAAAGGTTGTCAAGGTGCAACACGACTATTTAGTGTTATTGTGCGTTAATCATATTGATAACAAATAATGTATTTAAACCACGTTTCAAGAATAATTTATATTAAAGCAGTATTTTACACTGCCCTCTGAAAATCATAGGCAAATATGCCAAGATGGAAACCCTTTCTTATTCAGATAAACCTATTCTGATCAATAATTTTCCCTTCCCAAAAGTTATATATTCATTGAAGTCACCTATGACCGGTTTACCTAACAGATTGAATATGTAAATGACATTTGTTCCTGACATCTAGATATTTTTCTGATTTATAACATATCGGTGATAAATACACATATATATATATATATCTACCTGTCTGGCTGTGTATATATCTATTTCTATATATCTATAGAAATCTATCGATTATAAAATGTAGGGTAGGAAAGGGGTCTGGGGATTACGTGCATTACATTAGCTATAAGATCTGGATTGGGAAGGTATAGTTTAATAGGTATCTTAATCCATCTACTGAGTTTACCCTTATCTCGTTTTTTGGTGTAAGTGGAAACGCTCAATGTGTGTATCAGTTACGTACGTTTGAGGATAAATAAATCCACATTATATAACTCCAGTACAAGTTCGCTAACTGTACTCTAATAAAACAAAGTTGAACCATAAACGTTATGTCAGTCTGGCCTTCTACACCAGATCAACACAACATTTATCATACAACTTGGATGATTGTAGTTGAGTATTGTGTTGTTATGTAAGTGTGCACACTGTGGCGGAGGCTTAGTTAAGTTATTGGTAGGTGGTAAAAGAATAACTTAGCTGAATATCATTGTGGGAAGAGAGACACAGACAAAAGAGATATTAATAATAAAAACTGTTTGTCAACAGCCTACTGGGCAAAAGCCATTACATTACCTTTAGCAATAGGGATTCTAATTCATGTACTCTGTAAACAGCACCCATCCCAACGGTATTCATGTACTCTGTAAACAGCACCCATCCCAACGGTATTCATGTACTCTGTAAACAGCACCCATCCCAACGGTATTCATGTACTCTGTAAACAGCACCCATCCCAACGGTATTCATGTACTCTGTAAACAGCACCCATCCCAACGGTATTCATGTACTCTGTAAACAGCACCCATCCCAACGGTATTCATTCGGTACCAGGGGCTTCGAAGAATACAAGCGTAAGATTTATCTCAATAGTGTCTTATACAAGTGTGTGTTCGTGAGAAAGGGGAGACCTATTGTATGATTAAATGTTTGTAGAGTTATTTATGACAAGCAGGGTGGGTTTAGGAAGGGAAGAGGATGTGTATACCAGATTTTTGCCTTGAAATGTGTTGTGGAGAAATATCTGGAGAAGGGACAAAAGTTGTATGCTGCCTTTATGGACTTGGAGAAGGCCTATGACAGAGTTGAAAGAGAAGGTCTGTGGAAAGTACTGAGAATATATGGAGTAGATGGCAAGTTGCTGAAAGTAGTGAAGAGCATGTATGAGGGTGCAAAGCATCAGTATGTGTAGAGAATGAACAGAACGAGTTCTTTGATCTGAATGTTTGGTTAAAGCAAGGGTGTGTGATGTCCCCATGGTTGTTCAATATATATATGAATGGAGTCATGAAATAAATACAAGGAAGAGCAGTGGATATTGGTGTACCGCTTATATGGGAAGGAAACGAGTGGAAGTTGCCTGTACTGCTGTTTGCCAACGATACAGTTCTAATGAGCGATAGTGAATGGCAGTTGCAGGGTCTGGTAAATATGTTTGGAACAGTGTGTGAAGAATGGAATCTAAAGGTAAATGCGGGCAGAGTAAGGTTATGGTCTTTGAAAGGGGTGCAGTCACAGAGTGTGAGGTGAGGTTGAACAGTTAGGCTATGGAGAATATCAGCTCATTTAAGAATTTGGGCAGTGTATTGAGTAAAGACGGGAGTATGGATGAAGAAGTGCGGGATAGGGTGCAACAAGGGAAGAGGGTTGTAGAAATGCTAAAAGCAGCAACAAGAAATATGGTGGTCAGCATGGAAGTAAAGAATTCCTTGCATGACAGTGTGGTAATCCCAACATGACATACGGGAGTGAATCATGGACGTTGTTACAGAGAGACAACCAAGAGTGAGAGGGGTGGAAATGAGCCACTTCAGAAATGGGTGTAGAGTTGCATGGAGAGATTGACAGACGAATGAGAAAGTACGAGAGCGGTGTGGTGTGGATGTAGATGTGCTGGAAAGTGTGAAAAGGAACACCTTGAGATGGTTCGGCCATGTGGAACGTATAGGAAGCGAGAGAAAGACTAAGAGAGTGTACAGGAGTGAGGTGGAAGGACAGAGAGGGAGAGGTAGACCGAGTGAGAGGTAGAAGGCTTGAGTTAAGAAGTATATGAGTGAAAGCTGTGCTGGATGGGAGGAGAGGCGTCGACTGACTGGGCACATAGGTGCATGGGGGCATTTCGTTCGTGGCCACCCCTTTCGGGGACCACGGCATCTGACAATAGATAGATAGATAGTGTATATATTTTCCGAAATATAAGTAACTTCAGTTTCAATAATTATTAATTTTTCAGGGTGCCTCAACGTGGGAGACGTTATTTAGTTGAAAAGCTTTTTTTCATTATCCGCCGGCAGTTATATGCCTTTCCTTTCATCTTACCTCTAAATTTAGATAACGTCTGGGATATTTCCACGAAGCTAAACGAATTTTCCATGACGTATATGCTAATTCAGTTACCTCTGCTTTCAAAGATCTATATAACCTTTGGCTAAAACGTTAATGTTACGATAATATAGCGGTGTGTGATAACTCTCAAGCCAACTGGTGACGTGAAAACAGACTGCATAAGTACCGGTGGATTTTACTGGTTATTTTTTATTAAATTTGTATTTACTTATTTATTTGTATTATTTTAATTTAATTATTTATTTATTATTCATTTTTTGAGTGCAGACTTGACAAGTTCACTTCTTTATTGCACTACAAATGTTTGCCAAATTCTATAGTACATGTAATATTACAATATATAGAGTAATCTAATCTAGCCTATTCTCACTATCAAACAAATGGCTAAGTGTGGTAGGTCTATAGCTTTGTTTTTATGTTTAATCGTCACAGAATTCTTAACGGTTACTTGTCAATGTAAATCCAGACAAATTAAAAAACGAGGTGAGTCCAAGGTAGTATATTCTACACACGTCTTGTTATCTGGATGTACTGTACAGTTGCCCACATAAATTCTGTTCCTAGTCATGATCTTATTGCCGAAAATAAAATTAGTATGAATATATTGCGAGTGTAGTATCTTTTAATTATAAGTAGACTAATCAGATGAGTTAACCATTGCATAAAAAACTACTCTCGTAATTCAATCATTATTTCTATGTATAAGATCACATAGAGGAACATAACTTATGTGGACAACTGTACATATTATGTTATTCTCCAGGAGGACATTTCAATAAGGCCGCCACCAACTCCGTTTTCTCGGGAAAATGTGAAATGGGAATCTGTTGTGATAGGTGCTGGTTTAGGATCTTGGGAACAATGATCAAGGCTCATAAAACCAAGTTTGGCATCATCAAAATTCACATAAACATAATCAGCATCTACAGCATCATCATTATCAACACCATTATCATCACCAGCATCATCATTATCAACACCATTATCATCACCAGCATCATCATTATCAACATCAAAATCATCATCATTATCAACACCATTATCATCACCAGCATCCATCATTATCACATTATCATCACCAGCATCATCATTATCAACACCATTATCATCACCAGCATCATCATTATCAACACCATTATCATCACCAGCATCATCATTATCAACACCATTATCATCACCAGCAACATCATTATCAACACCATTATCATCACCAGCAACATCATTATCAACACCATTATCATCACCAGCATCATCATTATCAACACCATTATCATCACCAGCAACATCATCACAATGACCATTATCAGCATCTACAGCATCATCATTATCAACACCATTATCATCACCAGCATCATCATTATCAACACCATTATCATCACCAGCATCATCATTATCAACACCATTATCATCATCATTCAACACCATTATCATCACCAGCATCATCATTATCAACACCATTATCATCACCAGCATCATCATTATCAACACCATTATCATCACCAGCATCATCATTATCACGCGTAGGGCTGCCTTATGGTCCGATAATATTGACATTAGTACATGACTACATTACTACATCGATATAATTACTGAGCTATGTCTTTAAAGTATCTTCCGAAATATTTAAGTGATTAATATTTAAAGTGTGATATACTGAGTTCTTTATAACTTGACGAGAAACAAAATATTAAGGGAGCTCACCTCGCTTTTTTTCTCTTTATCTTCCTCTCTCTTTGGCTTGTATCCATTCGGCCCCCTTCAGCCTACTGTTTTTAAGACGTTTACCCCATCCAGGTGTCAATATTTTCCTGGCGAGCGGTAGCGAGCCAGCATATATATATTTTTGTTTTAACAGCAAGCTAAATTTGTACATTTTTCGATAGAAAAATATCTCCGGCGAAGCCAGATTTCTCCATGCAATGCTGGCTCACTATCGCTCGCCAGGAAGAAATCGACACCTGGATCGGGATAAACGTCTTAACACAGTTGGCTGAATGGGGCCGAATGGATACAAGCCAGGGAAAGAGAGAAAAGGAGAGAAAGATAAAAAAAACACGGTAACCCCCCCCCCCCCCACTTAATAGAAGCACACATACATTGTACACATATTGCTACAACGAAAACAATACAATATATTGATTCCCCCCGACACGTGTACGTCCATGTGCGTGTGTCAGAATGAGCGTGTGTGTGTGTATGTGTGGGAATAAAATCTCATGTTCACGAGTATTGTGTGTGCGTATGACTGTGTGTATGACTGTGCGTATGACTGTGTATGTATGTATGACTGTGTATGATTGTGTATGCGTATAACTGCGTAATGACTGTGTGTGTGTGTATGATTGTGTGTATGACTGTGTGCGTATGACTGTGCAAGAAGACTGGTCAATATCATCTTGGAAGGAGGAAGAATGTCATCCAATATGAATTCCTTTAGTGTTTTATATCCAAGCTATGCAATAACGGGAACAATTCTTGAGAGAAAGAGTCGGTGTCCTGACGTCAGTACCCGGGAAATATGTATAATCTATTGTATAATTTTCACTCCAACACCAAACACCTCCCGACGAAATTAATGAAAGCATGTGATCCACCGGGATTCGAACCTGGGTTACCACACACATATTGTAAACACTCTAACCACTACACCATCAAGGCAGTTATGAGTTCAGCACAGGACTACGATTAATGTAACCTACAATAATATGATTTTTGTATTCATATGTACTTTTATGCATACAAACCTGGTCAATAATTGGTTTGAAAGACTAATTTTGCTTTATCATGCAATCCAGACTATACAGTATGTTGTATAATGGATGAGCTAACCTGTGGGGTTTTTTTTTTTTTTATCTTTGAAAGTCAAGATAATATGTTCAACATCAACATTTTAACTAATATAATTAGCCTAGATTAACATAATGCTGGATTAAATTTATGTTACAATCTGATTACTTTTATCTGTATAGAATATTGTCTTTCTGTTAATTCCGCCTCCCTCCAAGTAATTATATTCAGGTTAAGGGGAGGTGGGTCGTTTTTCTGGTCCCCCTTCTTCCTCATGTTTAGCTCCATTAGTTTTCAGATTTCTAAGACGTTCGCCCCATTAGTTTTCAAATTTTAAAACCTTTAGTCCCATTTTTATAACAATATCAAGACCTTTCGTACCATTCAGGTGAGCAGGTCAACCAGGTCACCATTCAGGTCACCATTCCTGGCGAGCGAAGTACCTAATTGTAGGTACCTCTAATTGTAAGAGTAACCGGCCTTCGGCCAGGAAATTGTTCTACAGAAAAATTTACAAATTTATCTTGAGAGGGGGGGGGGGGGGGGAGGGGTCTAGGGGATATTTTCCTAAGTTTGAGTTAGGTCTAGCGAGGCAACTAAAAATATGTATGAATACATAAAGGGGAGGTTTTTAGTTAGTTCGCTAGACCTCCATCAAGCTTAACATTACAACCTATACTGAGGGTAAGGGTGACTAATTGCAACAGTCTGTAACCATTAAGAAGAAACCTATACTGAGGGTAAGGGTGACTAATTGCAACAGTCTGTAACCATTAAGAAGAAACCTATACTGAGGCTCGGTAAGGGTGACTAATTGCAACAGTCTGTAACCATTTGAGTCATAGATATCCGTCTTGATTATGAACATCGTCTGGCAGTAGCGAGAATACAAATAAGGTATGTGGTTGGAGATCTTCTACTAATAGTCTTACATCCTTCACACTGGTCTATCCCCCTTATTCATTCATTCATAATTAATCCCCTAAGGGCCTAAAACGCAATTGCATATTTTATTTTGATGATCATAAAACGAAAGACAAGATACAAAAGGTACACAATTAACCTCGTAACTTCCACAATAGCTTCCGTAACTGAATATAATCGTCTCATGATAAACAAAATACGGTGACAAATGCGTCAGCTAATATTGGAAGGGTTAAGGGACAGTGGTTATCTGCTGGGGTCTATTTATTTATATATTGATTTATTTTTTAGTTTCCTCCCTAGACCTCCATCAAACTTAAAAATAAAAACATCCACTAGATCCTTCTACGATTTTTATTTGTACGTTTTTCGGTAGAAAAATGTCACGGCCGAAGGCCGGCTCCTCCACAATTACAGACTCGCTATCGCTCGCTTGGAAAAAATGCGACACCTAAAGGGTACGAAAGGTCTTAATATTGACAAAGAAATGGGGCGAAAGGTCTTAAAATCGACAAACTAATGGGGCACGCGTCTTAAAATCTCAAAAATAATGAGGCTAAACATGAGAAAGAAGGGGGACCAGACAAACGGCCTATCTCCCCTTAATATAGTCCACAATGGTTCCATATTGGTTACGTATTGGATTTATGGAATACTTCAACTTTACGAATGAATCCAAATGTTGAACTGTTAAACTTGGTCACTTGTAGTTTGAGAGAGAGAGAGAGAGAGAGAGAGAGAGAGAGAGAGAGAGAGAGAGAGAGAGAGAGAGAGAGAGAGAGAAGAGACAGAGTTTGGGACAATGAAGGGGCTGGGGTATGAGAGAGAGAGAGAGAGACTTGGAGACTTCATGAATCAAAATGCTACCTATGTTAACCCTTTGCTTCCTTGAGGTCATTATAAGTAGTGTAAGATTGTCTGTAAATATTACTAATAAAGTAAATAGCCAACATATAAATAGGAATACATAATACAAGTACATCATTATATATATATAGTGATCAGGTTGAAAGAGATCATACAGTCAAAAGTAAAAATAAGGTAAATAGCCAACATATATATAGTAAAATACAATAGAAGAACATAATTCTATATAGTGATCTGGTTGAAGGAGATATTACAGTCACAGGAGGCGAGGCATTGGAAGAGAAGTTGTGATATTCATGATCAACTCTTTTATATTCAAGGGGAGATGGATCGTTTTTCTGGTCCCCTTTCTCCCTCGTGTTAAGCCCCATTTGTTTTGAGATTTGGCGATTTAGCTTGGCGATTTTAACACCTTTTGCCCCATTTCGTTGTCAATGTTAAGACCTTGCCTGCCATTTAGGTGTCGATGTTTTCCTGGCGAGCGATAGCGAGCCTGAAACTTTAAGAGGTACCGGCCTTTGGCCGAGACATTTTTCTACCGAAAAATATACAAATTTATCTTGAAAGGGGTTTAAAGGGTGTTTTTCTAAGCTTGATGGAGGTCTAGCGAGGAAACTAAGAAATACAGGAATACATGAATTAATAGACCCGAAAAACGACCCATCTCCTGGCCTGCGTGGGTTGACTGGGTGAAGTGAAATGGCCAGATGCCAAAAGTTTGCTGCTCACACTTGGAAAATGAACAGTCTGGTTAATATAGTTTCCGGTGAGAGAGAGAGAGAGAGAGATTTACCTTTCAGCTGTGTAACCGATATTCAAAGGAAATAATGAGGACCCTCTTAAGTGAGAGAGAGAGAGAGAGAGAGATATTGAATGTTCTTAATATTGTATTTTTTTAAGTGAATTTAATAATCCACTATTAATCCATAGGTCAGAATTCAGCTAAACATTGTGAAACACTGATTTGGCCTTTATATTAGAAATACTTCGTTTGCTAAGCAGTGTAAATATCAAGAACAGTGTGCTTGTGTGTGATCGTTCGTTCGTTCATTTACACTTGTCCAATCCTATTAGAAGGTTCCCGTCACTGGAGTTTTGAAATTTATATCACGAAGGTGTGATGAAATTAACTCATAACTATTCATAGCTGTGGACTACATTGGTTTCATTTCAACTGACGGTAAAATGAATCCCTTAACAGCTAATTTCTCGGTACTCAATGGAAAAATATAAAAGTACCGATACTATGTCGCTGCATCATATCAAGACCAAGCTTATATAATGAGCATCATATTTCACTCCAAATTCTTTAAAATAACTGCAAAAAGCTTGATGGGAACTTTGCAATTTACCGTCAGTTGAACAGAAACAGACTATACATTGGTTACATTGTAGTTCGGACTTTATCGCCAACTATCCGTCCCTTCTCCTTTATGAGCACGACCGAACGTCAAACGGAACTTTAGGTCTGGAATTTGGAAGCCCCGAATCCAATTAGTCGGGTGGTCTGTTGTCACCGCCAGCACAGTTGACGCGGATTCATACCAGACTTTCTACTGCAACTCTGAAAGTGGCACATTCTGAAATATATACTGTTTGTGTGCTATTTCTGCCACCTATAATAATTTCCTTATAATCTATATGCCGATACCAGTCCAAAATTGTCTCAAAATACTGGCAGAAGAAAATTGTTGATCACAAGTTGCCGGAAACCTCCCTGGTGTAGTTCCCCCCGTGTTGAAGGAGGTGATGACCTGCTGGTTAAGGGGACATGGGCCGGGTTTTCTGGTCCCCCTTCTTCCTCATGCTTAGCCCCATTAGTTTTTAGATTATATGACGTTCGGCCTATTAGTTTGACGATTTTAATACCTTTTGCCCCAATTCATTGTCAATTTTTAGACCATTCGTGCCATTTAGGTGTCGATATTTTCCTGGCGAGCGATAGCGAGCCTGTAATTTTAAGAGTAACCGGCCTTCGGCCGGTATACAAATTCATCTTGAAGGGGGTTTAGTTTATGTTTTTTTTTTTAAAGCTTGATGGAGGTCTAGCGAGGAAACTAAGAAATACAGTAATGGAATAATTAATTAATAGGCCAACAAAACGGTCCATCTCCCCTTAACGAAGTCACGTTTTTTAGGCTTCAGCAGGCTCCCAACATTATACCATACAGTAATGTCATAATGTTGAGTGCTCCAAGCTGCACTTCAAGCCTTTATGAATTGATGGGGGCTAAATTAGTTTCCCGTATTGAGAGAGCGAATGTTAAATCCGTCTGATTAGAAGATCCCCGCTTGTCTGATCTCTCTATTCAAGTACTAGACAAGTTTTCTATCACCCTTTATGTAATCTGTAGTGTCAAAAATCCTTTATCCCTTCAGTTTAAGGATACATGTTAACTTCATTCAGGCTATCATTGGACGATTTGAGGCAGTTAATGAAGTACCCGCTGGATTCGGACGGTCCCCGAGGATAGTTTTTACCTCTTTGATATTTGGACTAGCTCTGTAGGTTTAATACAATGGTATCTTATAGCCAGAATATAATTACATGACGTCATTTTATTGAACGGTTTAAATATGTACAGTGGGTTTGTCCACTACACATGAATTAGTACAATTGTAGTATATACAAAATACTCTGTACTGGATACAAAATACTCTGTACTGGATACAAATACTTGATTTTGTTCGTGCAATGTTTGACCCACAACTTCCATATAGTCACTTTTTTTCACTGGTATTTTATCGCTCCATATCTACCTATCCAATTCTCACAATTTTCAGTCAGTTTTAGGCACATGTTGCTACTAAATATGTAGATATCGTGGCGTATTATATATATATATATTTTTTTTTTTGGTGTTACTTGGGATTATATTTGTCCATATATGTTCAATATCACAATAGTTTATGATTGCATTTTGGGTCTTTGAATTAAAAATGTAGGCTTTTTATCTTGGTTGTTCGTTATTTATAATTTGTCCACCATTGTTCAAGGTTCGTTGGTATTTGGGTATATTTTCTATAAGTAACAGTAAGTCTGGCAAATCTGTTATGCTCTTTTATGTCATACTCGGCAGTAGTATGACACTTTACATACAAAGGTAGCCATTTATAATATATATATATATATATATATATATATATATATATATATATATATATATATATATATATATACTGGTATATATACACACACACACATAATCAAAAGTGATATTTAAGGTTTAATATCCTAAAACTGTTCTGGCGTTCGAAATATGTATATATTTTCCTTTCTTTTATGTCCTATACATACCTATTCGCATCTCCACCCCTGATATTTGTTTCGTGGTCGGGTTTCACTTCATATGTTTCACTTCATATTATGTATTGTTGCTACATTATGTATTGTTGCTACATAATACTACATTATATAGTGTTGCTACATAATCTATTGACGTTGCTTGTTTCCTATATTAATTCAAAATTGTATTTATGATGTATGTATTTGGTTAATATTGGTTATATTTATTTCTATGTGTTGGTATGTTAGATGTGTGTTTGTGTTGCCATTATATGTGTTGGTAGTATAAGGTTATAATGGAGGTATCTGCATGGAGGATGATATACTGTACACACTCTACCACTTTAGGATGTAATAAATATAAGAGGGCTACACAAGGGCTACTGTATATTATCAAGGTTACCATAGTTTACCTTCACCAGGGCTAATAACAGTTTCTCAATTACCGTACAGATCCAGATAGGTCACCCAGCTGTGTAGGGTGGATTCCAGCGGTGGCCCAAGTTTGGAATATAACCTAGGCCAGTAGATGTGTAGTCAGTATAACTAACCACTGTGCCGCCACACTAACCACTAGTCCACCACACTAACCACACCAACCACTAGACCACCAAACTAACCACTAGACTACCACACTAACCACTAGACTACCACACTAACCACTAGACCACCACACTAACCACTAGACCACCACACTAACCACTAGCTCTCCACACTAACCACTAGACCACCACACTAACCACCAGACCACCACACTAACCACCAGACCACCACACCTACCACTAGACCACCACGCCTACCACTAGACCACCACACTAACCACTAGACCACCACACTAACCACCAGACCACCACACTAACCACTATATCACCACACTAACCACTATACCACCACTCTAACCACTATACCATGCCACACTAACCACTATACCACCACACTAACCACTATACCACCACACTAACCACTATACCACCACACTAACCACTATACCAACACACTAACCACTATACCACCACACTAACCACTATACCACCACTCTAACCACTATACCATGCCACACTAACCACTATACCACCACACTAACCACTATACCATGCCACACTAACCACTATACCACCACACTAACCACTATACCACCACACTAACCACTTTCCACCACACTAACCACTATACCACCACACTAACCACTATACCAACACACTAACCACTATACCACCACACTAACCACTATACCACCACACTAACCACTATACCACCACACTAACCACTATACCACCACACTAACCACTATACCACCACACTAACCACTATACCACCACACTAACCACTAAACCACACCAACCACTATACCACCACACTAACCACTAGGCCTCCACACTAACCACTATACCACCACACTAACCACTATACCACCACACTAACCACTAGACCACCACATTATCCACTATACCACCACACTAACCACTAGACCACCACACTAACCACTAAAATGAGTTTCAATGAGTTTCAATGAGTTTCAATGCGGATAAATGTAAAGTACTACATGTCGGATACCTAAATGAGAAAGCAAACTATTCGATGAATGGCACTCAGCTTAAGAATGTAAACAGAGAAACTGATCTGGGAGTAACAATATCGAGTAACCTAAAACCGAGTCAACAATGTTCAGAAGTTGTTAAGAAGGCAAACAAAATAATTGGCTTTATAGGCAGGTCATTTGAGCATAAATCCAAAGAAGTTATCCTAACCCTTTACAATTCCTTAGTCCGCCCTCTTCTGGAATACTGCGTTCAATCCTGGTGCCCTTATTACCAAAAAGATATAAACAAGCTAGAACGAGTTCAACGTAGAGTTACCAAAATGATACCTAGCCTAAAGAACAAACCATACGAAGAGCGTCTTAGAGAATTAAATCTATTTCCTTTAACCCAGCGCAGATTAAGAGGCGACTTAATTCAAGTGTTCAAAATCATCAAAGGCATCGACAATATGAACTGTAGTAAGTACTTCACTATCGACCAATCTAATTACACGCGGGGGAAAACGGTTGCAAAATTATTGGTAAATCTTTTAACTCGCACGAATCTAAGAATTTCTTCTTCAATCGAGTTGTCAACTTGTGGAATGGGCTTCCCCGAGACGTTATAGACTGCAGCACCGTTGATTCATTTAAATTCCGCCTAGACAAATATCTCGCATCAAACCCGCGACTGACTGCGTTTGTAAATGAATAACTTTATCCTCCCCTCAGTTACTAACCCATATGTCCCCTACTAACTTCCTAGTCCTGCCACGTTAGTGGCAGGGCAGTAGTTCCCTTTCCAATGTTCCCTTACCCACTCTAAACCACTGTTTGGACACTTGATCCTCAGTGTTTTGGAGGACAAGCAACCTAGAAGGGTCACTAGATCTGTTGTTGCTTGATTTCCTTTGTACTTTGTACTAGACCACCACACTATCCACTATACCACCACACTAACCACTAGACCACCACACTAACCACTAGACCACCACACTAACCACTATTCTCTCTCTCACTCTCTCTCTCTCGTTTCACGACACTCTTGAATTATAACTTTTACTTTCCTCTTATGAATACTAATCTCATTCCAGCCTCATAATGGGTAGTGATCTTGTCAGAGGTGACTGTATAACTTAACTCTTCCTGTCAGAGCCGCGGTGGTCGAGTGGAGAGCACGTTCACGTGTGAATCTGCTTGACCTGGGTTCGATCCTAGCCAAGGTGGACATTTAGTGGGTGTGGTAGTACGTCTTAGCATGTATATCATGTTCGCACCCAGTCGGAGGACACCTCGACGACGTATACAGACTAATAACACACATACCAAAGCCATTCCAACAGCTTCCTCTTATCTACAACACCCCTTCTCTGCTATCTACACTTTCCCAGCCGTATGGTCCTAGTGTACTGTCTGATGGCGTTAATGGGATTCCAAATGTAAGAGATGATCACTGTATCTGTACTCTAGCCAGACGATTTGACGTATGGTAGTTTAGGTGGACCCCTGCTGAGTCATAGTGGTCACCTTACATTTTGAGATGTAGAAATTTGTCATTAGTTGAGTTAATTCGCAGTGTGTTATTTAAAATGGATATGAAATGTGGAAATGGAAATTTGAATAGATAATGAAATAGTAAAGAAAGACGAGGTAAGCAGTAATGCTTTAGATGGAGTGTAAACCTGTGAGTAGCAACAAATATATGGGAGTCTCGTGGAAATGTTGGATCATAAGTGTTTCACATCCAGAGAGAGAGAGAGAGAGAGAGCGAGAGCGAGCGAGCTGAACGTGAAAGGGGGAAATAAATTACCTATCGAGTGACACTCACTCACACACTGTTATCTCTCTCTCTCTCTCTTGCGTTATTCATACCATAGGTAATATTTTGACCGGCTTACGCTAGTGAATGTGAAAATCTACTTACTGGATATCGCTAATATGAATGTTTTTCACATACTCATTGGACAATATATTGAGCTTCTTTAGTAACCCCTTTAGAACCCTTTCTTAATATTTAATAGATAGTTCCAGTTCAGTAATAGTCTAGTAATATTCAGACTAAATTATTTAATCCCTTATGATTGCAAACATTTACTCCAAGTTAGATGATAACTGCATATTGGAGATCACAATCAGCGAGATAGAAAGAGAGTGTGTGTGTGTGTGTGTGTGTGTGAGCATGTGTGTGAGCGTGTGGGTATGGGTGTAAAACGACAGAAAGAGGGAGAGTGTGAGAGTGGAACTGAGTGAGAATCGGTGTGTAGGGACTTGGAATGTTTGTGGAATTTAGTGTGAGAGAGAGAGTGGGAGTGAGTGAGAGACTTCTGAGCACTTCCATTATGTTGCATATAATCAGCATATATAGCGTATGGGGAACTGAACACTAAAGAGTATGGAGAGAAGGGGGAGAACAAATATGTTAGAAATGTTTGATGAAAGAGGTAAAGCCGAATTTCTATCTCTCTCTCTCTCTCTATCTATCTATCTATCTATCTATCTTCATGTCCCATATTCGTCTTGATCGTACCTACTTTAAGGGAAGGTTTTTAGTTTGCTCCCTAGACCCCCATCAAGCTTAAAAATAATACCCCCAAGACCCCTCTTCGTGTACATTATTCTGTAGAAGAATGTTCGTTATCGCTCGCCAACAAAAAATCTACACCTTAATGGCAGTACAGGTCGTATAACTCACAGAAGTGGGGCGAAAGGTTTTAAAATCGAAAAACTAATACGGCGAATGTCCTCAAATCTCAAAACAACTGTGGCTAAACATGAGGGAGAAAGGTGTCGTGTAATGTACAGTAAATGTGATGTTAATGGTTGTATTTATGATAGATAATGTTACAACAAGGACTACCATTGTCACCAGATACACCTGACCTTTGTTGACCTTTGACCTTTGTAGACCTCACTTTGTTGGGGTCAGCGAGAGAGAAAGAGAGATGCTCAAACGGATTCATAAAAGGTTGCATATAGACGAATGAAATATTAATGCAAAATTTATGAGCAAAGAACATGAAGATTTTTGGAAAGAGCAACACTGATCGCTATTTATCTATTTATGTATCTGTCTATTATACATATTACACGAGTTCTATCAAATAGCTAGAACAATGAGACTAATGGTGTATTGTTTAGTAATATGTCCCACCAGCGTACTATATCAAACTCAGGGCAACACCAGCGAAAAACTACTTTTAAAGCATTTTCAAGCTTTAACAATTAGCCAAAAAATAGTTGACAAACGAGGTGGTGGTGGTGGAGGAAGAGGTGAAAAGGGAAGAGGTGGTGAAGAAAGAATAGGGGGAGGATGAAGGAGAGGAGGTGGTGGAGGAAGAGGTGAAGAAGGAAGAGGAGCTGGTGGAGGGTGAAGAGGAGGAGGTGGTGGAGGAAGAGGAGCTGGCGGAGGAAGTGGTGAAGAAGGAAGAGGAGGTGGGGGAGGATGAAGGAGAGGTGAAGAAGGAAGAGGAGCTGGTGTAGGAAGTGGTGAAGAAGGAATAGGAACTGGTGGAGGAAGAGGAGGAGGATGAAGGAGAGGAGGTGAAGCAGGAAGAGGACTTACAAAGGAATACAAAGGAGAACAAACTGCAACAGACCTATTGGTCCTTACGGGGCAGTTTGGATATCTAAAACTACTAATCTACTGACTACGAGGTAGAGAAAAGGATAGCAAAGAAGAAGGCTCCTCCCCACCCACCACTCCCTCCAGCTAATGCTGGCATGGAAACAGATAGGAAAAATACCATGCAGTATTGAAAAACTGACACGGAAATTCGGACAGGACAGGGAGAAAAAAGAAGTTGATTTGTAATCTAAGCTAACTCTACAGGTATTTACTACAATTCTGAAAGGGAACAGATGTATGAAAATGAATATACATTGCGGTATGCGTTGACATTTCGTTGCGCGTTATTCTGAAAGAAACTGTTAATCGGGGGTTATTTGCCATGTGTTTATCCAGATGGTTCTTAAATGTTTCGACAGTATTACAGTTTACAATGTTCGAGGGTAGTCTGTTCCAATTATTCACAACGCGGTTGAAGAAGACGGTTGAAGAAGAAATGCTTCGCCTCGTGAGAATGAAAACGCTTGCCTATAATCTTATAACCATTGTTTCTCGTGTTTGCTTGATTGATCGTAAATAATTCGCTTACATTTAGGTTGCTGAATCCCTTGAAGATTTTGAACACCTCTATTAGGTCACCTCATTCTGCGCTTTGTTAAGCTAAACAAATTTAGTTCTTTTAAGCGCTCTTCGTACGGTTTATTACGCAATCTAGGTATCATTTTAGTGACTCTGCGTTGCACCCTTTCAAGTTTATTTATGTCCTTTCGGTAGTACGGTGACCAGAATTGCACGCAGTATTCGAGATGGGGACGCACCAATGAGTTGAATAGAGTAAGTATGATTTTTTCTGATTTGAATTTGAATGTTCTGCCGATGAAACCCACCAATTTATTAGCAGTTTTTATTACCTCTGTACACTGTTTACTCGGCTTCAGGTCACTTGATATTATAACTCCCAGATCCTTTTCATTATTTGTATTTGATAGTTGAATGTTGTTCATTGAGTAATCTTTTTTAGCGTTGTTACTACCGATGTGTAATACTTTGCATTTTTCTATGTTGAATTTCATTTGCCATTTTTCTGCCCAGTTTTCTAAAGTGTCTAGGTCACCTTGTAGTTTTTGCCAATGTACTGTTGAGGTTACTTTATTAGTAATTTTTGTATCGTCAGCAAATTTCGAAATTTTGCATGCTATTCCTTCGTCTAAGTCGTTTATGTAAATTATAAAAAGAATAGGACCTAATACCGAACCCTGGGGAACGCCACTATTTACTTTGCACCAATCTGATTCTTCACCATTTATTACAACTCGTTGTTTACGGTCTGAGAGCCAATTTTCGAGCCATTTCAGAGTTTTTCCTGTTATGCCATGAGCTTTTATTTTGTCAATTAGTCTCTTGTGGGGTACGGTATCGAAAGCTTTCTGAAAATCGAGATATATTATATCAACTGCTCTATCCTTATCATATGATTTGTAAACATCATTGAAGAAGTCGAGTAAGTTTGTTAAGCATGAACGTTTATTTCTAAAACCGTGCTGAGAATCTTTTATTAAATTATTTTCTTCCAAATGTTTTACTATTTTGTCCCTTGTTTCCATTAATTTGCCCGTTACCGATGTTAAGCTAATTGGTCGATAATTGCCGGGAGAGGACTTATTTCCTTTTTTGTATATGGGTGTCACGTTAGCTAGTTTACATTCGTTTGGAACTATCCCAACATTCAATGATTTGTTGAACAGATTTGCGAGTGGGTTTAATAATTCGTGTTTTGCTTCTTTTAGAATCCTTGGGGATATTTTATCAGGGCCTGGGGTTTTATTAACTTTCAAATTGTTGATTGCGAACAGGATATCGTCTTCATAAATCGTAAAGTTTTCGAGCTCAGTGCCATTTGATTGATTCGTAGGGGTAGGTCGGTTACCGGTAGTATCTTCCGACGTGAAAACTGATGCAAAATAGTTATTTAGGATATTCGCCATTTGTACTTTGTTATCTGTATGATCTCCATTTTCCGCAACAAGTGGGCCTATTGTTGAAGTTACCGTTTTTCTGTTTCTTATATAGCTGTAAAATTCTTTCGGATTGGACTTGCTGGAGCTGGCAATATGAAGTTCCAGATTCTTCTTACTTCCTTTGATGAGATTTTTGGTTGTTCGACGCAGTCTATCGTGTTCTAATTTATCGCTATTATTCTGAGTTGCCTTATATTTTTGGTATGCCTGCTTTTTTACTAAGAGGATGTTTTTTATTTCATTATTCCACCATTTTGGCTTATATTTGCCTGGGCGCCGGTTTCGTAGAGGGATGCTTGTATTTATTGCTTTGTTTAGGTTATTAGATAATATGTTCCATAATCGATTTACATCGTGAGTTTCAGTCATTTCACTCCAGTCAGTATTGGCAAGATGCCTTCTAAGTTTGTTAAAGTCGGCCCTTCGATAATCTGGTACTTTTTCCGTGCTCACGTTTTCTTTGTCATTATTTACTTTAATGTTAAAGGACACTATCCTATGGTCACTAGAGCTAAATTCCGGTCCGATTTTAACGCTATTTACCAGTCTTTCATTTGTCGTTAGAATAATATCCAGAATGTTATTTCCCCTCGTTGGGTGTTCTACGTGTTGATAAAGGGCACTTTCCTGAAGATTAGCATATAGATCTTGTCCCGCGTGAACATTTAATGGTTCGCCCCATGTTGTGACTGGCAGATTGAAATCGCCAAATATTACTGCTTCTTCCTGACAACTTATTTCCGCTATTTGATCATAGAGTTTCTCGTCAGTATCGGGTGATTGTGCAGGAGGTCGATAAATGAGGCCAATTATTATCTTGCTTGCTTGATTATTTATTTGAACGTAACTAGTATCAATATTATTTATGGCAGGTTTGGTTACCTCGATTGGGTGAAGATTACTTTTAACATATAGCAGAACCCCACCTCCCATTCTATGGGATCTTTCGCAGCTGAAGGGAGTATAACCTGGTAATGCGTATTCCGCCAAAAAATCACGCTTTTCCGTGTTGATCCAAGATTCTGAAACACCGATTATATCACATTCCTCCATACATGCAAGTGCTTCCAGGTCTTCGAATTTATTGCGTAAGCTGCGTGCATTAACGTAGCAGGCCGTGATATTATTTTGGATAGAGTTTACATTTGATATGGGGTAGTTTATGTCGCTGCTACTGCCCCTGCTCGGTTGTCGTTTTTTGATCTGAAAGTGCAGACTGCATCATGTAGGAGTCTGCCTAGGCGTGCTCCTCCGACTGAATTCAAATGGCAGCCATCATCCTGAAAGAGAATGTGTTGATTGTAGAAATGGTCCCAGAGATTGAGATATTCGACATCTTCCTGTGAGCAGAGGGATTTAAGTCTGTTATTAGTACTGAACGCCTTATCGTAGAAACCGGTCTCTGCATCGATCTTGGGAAGAATGCCTGAAATGATTATGTTACATGACTTACTCTTGTAACGCTGGATTGCCTTACGGTATTTTTCCATTAGTTCCTCTGATCTGGTGCGCATTACATCGTTCGACCCTGCGTGAATCACGAACAGGGTGTTCTCGTCAGCGTTGATGGTGACATCGTCGAAGGCTGCTGTGATGTCGTCCAAACCTGCACCCGGTATGCAAAAACGCTTTCTGTGGTTTGGGACTCTTCCACAGAACTCTTCAAGTTGTCCTCTTAAGATGGAGTCTCCAATGAGCCTGGTCTCCTCAGGTTCGTCTCCTGTTTCTGTCAGAATCTGGTATTTATTAAATGTGGTGACCGGCAGATGTGACCTCCTTTTTGGAGGTCACTTGGTGGAGGAAGAGGGGGAGGATGAAGGAGAGGAGGTGGTGGAAGAAAAGAGGAAGAAGAGCAGAAGGAGGGGACTCGGGAAAGAAGGAAGAAGAGGTAGGAGAAGAAGCAGACACAGGAATGAAGGTTGTCACCCAACAAAACCACCTAGGCGATAGCGTCGTGGACTCCAGACCAAAAGGACCTCAGTTCGAGTTCACGCCAAACGTCAGGTGTTTTTCTGAGGTGCTCTGATCGATCTTGCTGTTCTACAAGTATCCTAACTACACCGACACATTAAGAAAATACCCCCTATATCGTCACCAATTCATAGCATAGAGATGCCCAACCATATTTGAAGATGCTGTGAACGACCATGTAGCTGCTCTCTCCAAATCAAGTGACGTGTATAAATAAGGTGTCGCCATCTAGTGTGGCAGAAAGGAAGCAGCCAACACCTTGAAGCTCCACTGTGACCATCTCACCTAGTGCGACACATGAAGCATCCAACATCTCGAAGCTTCAATCGATAATCTTGGGGCCTCGTAAGTCTTACAGGCTACTGAACAGCCTACAGTCCCGAGGTTGAGATATAGAACAAATATGAAATAAAACAAAAATACTAACGGCATCCCATGATACCAAGGAGTTGATGTATTTATCTAAATCACTGCTGAGTGTCCATGTTTCGCAACCATTTAATAAGACAGATAGCACTAGTGTCTTGAAAATCTGCAACTTGTTTTTTGTTTTTACTATATATATATATATATATATATATATATGAAGGAGACAAAAAATAAAGCTGCCTGTAACAAGTGTCTCAACCAAAGTTGAAAAGGTAATAGGGAGCAAAATTCAAGGTACTTTAGAGTCTAAATGGCTGGACACACGGACTTTGATGCAGTTTACGTCATAAAATAAGGGGCAGATAGATTGAGGGAGAGAGTTCCAGAATGTACTTGTTGAGTAGAATAAAGACTGGAACAATTGGTGCTCTCTTGGGTTAGAGAGTTGGAAACAATAGGGGTGGGAATGTGTTGAAAGCAGGGTGCCGCTCACTCTCCGTAAGGTAGGTATTACCATCGCCATATAGACTAGGGTAGTCCATACAGTGTATGTTAGGTCCGGACATAAAGCATCATCGTGGCCTGACGCACCACTGTTATCAATCTCACTACCAAGATCATTCGCAATACACTGTATCACCAACCTACATATTAACTTTCAAATAAACCTAATTAATGGATTCAATTCAATTAATGAACACGTATGGCACTCCCAGGACTCAAACTTAGGATACTTACACAGAAATCCAGCGCACTAACCATTACGCTATCAAGACAGTAAATGAGTTTGTCCAAAACCTTTATACTACTCTCTCCACATGCATGTAACAAACTGCACTGACTCAAACCACCAAATGATTGATTCACACTTTGGAGCACTGATAAATATATATTAAACATTTTTTTTATTCGCCTCAATCTATGCATCTCATAACATTTACAATCACCCATTATAAAGGAAACATTATAAATATAAATTATCTCCATTATTTTTTTTTTTGTATTAATCCCTCGTCGTGCCTTTCTTGTCGGCTAAAATATGGGATGTTAACCCCTTCTGTACTGGCGACGTCCTTTTGATTCTATTCTGGCTACTACTAATCAATTGTATTCAGCTTGGGAAGGATCTCCTGCAATTAACAGGCTTCGAACTATCTCGCTTAACCCTTCTTACTACCACAGATTCTTCTTAAACTGCTCAAAATCGTCTAAATATAGCTAGCATAAAATAATAAAGACGTCGCCGGTATAGAAGGGTTTAACTAATTCAGCGTAGACTAGTCAACAAATCTGGTACTGTATAAGAGGGGAAAAGAGAAAAGGTAAAAGTTGGTGGGGGTATCTGGTTGTCCTTGTTAGTGAGACTGAAGACTGGCTGGGGGAAGCTGATAGTGAGAGAGAGAGTGAGTGTGCGTGTGTGTGTGTGTGAGAGAGTGCGAGTGGGTGGGTGTGTGTGTTAGCATTTCCTTTCTATCCTCATTCCAAAATGAGAAAAGATACGACAGAGAGAGAGTGAGAGTGAGTTACAGCATATCTCGTTTATCTTCTTGTTGTAAAATGAGAACAGATAAGAGGACATTGGCTAAAGTAGGAACATCAAACACAGAGAGAATGAGATTTTGTATACCTTTGTGTTGTGAATAATTTGTATTATCCTTGTTAATACTGTTATATGAAATTAATATTTTAGAAGATGATTAACTGCATCCCAGGCAAAAAAAAAAAAAAAAAATCGTGTCTGGTAAATTACATAAATAATTATAACGTATAGCTAACAGTCAGAATAACCTTTGATAATTATGAACTAAAGCTATATTATTTCAACAGCGACCAATTATTCATATGTATTGACCTTTTGCACTAATGCACACCACCACATAATTATACTGTAGTTTATTGTTTCATTGTATGTTATAATGTTACCGGTGAATGATCCTTTTACATCGTTGGTAATATATATTTATTTCAGATCCATGTTTATAATTGTACGTTTTGGGGTCGGGGACTATAATATTGCTGTGTATTACTGTTAATGTTTGATGTTGTATTTAATATGATGATGAGCCATATGTACACTTGGTATATAATATGACTGATTGTAATGTATTAATAGTAGTAGTAGTAGTATTATCATTATTATTATTAGTAGTAGTGTGTGGTACCGTACTTAAGGGGAGGTATTTAGTTTGTTCCTTACGTTTTCATCAAGCTTAAAATTACACCCCCGTAGACCCCCTTTCAAGATAAATTTGTACATTTTTCGGTAGAAAAATTTCCCGGCCAGAGGCCGGTTGCTCTTAAATTACAGGCTAGCTATCGCTCGCCAGGAAAAAGTAGACACCTTCATGGCACGAAAGGTCTTAAAATTGACAGTAATGGGGCAAAATTTCTTAAAATGTCCAAACTACTAGGGCGCACGTCTTAAAATCTCAAAAGCAATAGGGCTAAACATGAGGGAGAAAGGGGTCCACAAAAAAATCTCTCGAGTGGAAATCTCCCCTTAATACAACCGAAATAAGACCATAACTGTCGTGTAGCAGACCGATCACAGTGGTGTCTTCAGAGTTTAATACACAATAACACTTCAGTAGTTGCGTAATGATGGATTTTAACATTTTGTTTCTCCATTGTTTCAGAATCATAACTGTGACGGATCCCTCCACACTTCAGCTGTTAAGGTAGGTCATTATATATCTCTTTCTTGACACTCCAGAAATGTTGGTTAACGGGACAGTGGCTGTTTGTTTGGTCTATTAATTACTTTATTCATATTTGATTTTTTTAGTTTCTCCCTAGACCTTCATCAAGCTTAGAAAAACACCCCGTAGACCCTCCCTTCAAGAGAGATTTGTAAATTTTTGGTAGAAACATTTCCCGGCCAAAGGCCGATTCCTCCTAAAATTACAGGAGGACTACAGATGACCTTCAGAGATTACATTATATCATCGTGGTGGAATAGTAAGCTTATCGATTTATAATAACCTCTAATAGAAAGTTAATAACCACAATAACAAAACAAAGACAACAATACTTTTCTCCAGAGTAACATTATTTCTGGTTTGCATTGTTCTACCTCTTTTATTATTCTTTTCCCCAATATTTCTTTAGTTTACATTTCACGTGGCACTATTTTCCATCACACAGTTTGTCTGGAGTTGTGTTCGGTCATTTCTGTGGGTCGCTATACATTTGACTTTTTCCCTGACCTCTCTGACACGGGGGAATACGTTCTTTGTCTTGCTTTCTGAGTCGCTCTCTCTCTCTCTTTCTCTTTCTCGTTCTCTCTCTCTCTCTCTCGCTCTCTCTCTCTCTCTCTCTCTCTGAAAGGGCAGATAAGCTTGCCAAGGAGGCCTCAGAGAAAGAAGAACCTGATCATATTCTTGAACTGTCATTGAAACAAATGAGAACTATAATTAAAAAGACACAAGAAGAAAGAGTGGATGAAGACAGAGCTAGACATCATAATACCAGCCGATCTATAAACTACTACAATAAAGTAGCATTTACGACCAAATACACCTATGGTAAACGTACAACGAGTAGGTGGGTAGACTCAGTACATGCAAGAATAAGGCTTGGCTATTGTTATCCATGGCAGCTGAATTGGCAGGTAGAAGAAGAGCACAGGCAATGTAGGGTTTGCAGAGCTCCCAACAAACACTCTCTCGAGCACTATATCTTGGAATGCCCAATGATTAGGGAATACAGGAATAATCAGTTAACCACAATTGAGGATCAAGCAATATACATGCTAAAGAATAACGTAATCAATAACATATTAAAAAAACACAAGAACTTTGCCCCCCCACAATAATATGTACTGTAAACATGAAACATGAACCTTATAAGTATGCACCCCTTGCCCTCCACACATCTCTTCTTTCTTACAAGGTCACACTTAAACCCTTTGTAACGCCCTCTACACGATTTCATATTTTCATTGATCATGTCACACTTATAATACCAGTCAGTATTTCTTTACTTATCACTGCTATTCTCATTTAATAGATTGACAATGTACAGTATATACATATCCTTCTGAGCCTCTAACACAGCTTTTATTTAAATAATCTGTTAAGTGCCAATTCATATCCTTTTGCAAGCCAATATACATGACCCTTGCATATGTAAGCAACATAATTGTCCTCAATATTCTTTGCTAATGGTTTGATCTACAATTAAGTACCTTCGATATGCGGCATATCCATCCCGGAGGACTACTAGTATCTTCCTTCTGAATATTGTTTTGCTACTAAACTTAATTGAATCTTGATCTTTGCACGTATACAGTTTCCTTCCTTACTTATTGATATGTTGTGTCAGGTACGATGAAGCGATACTGCTGATATCTGTAGACTTGCGTTGAAATTCAAACTTTCCCTTTTAAGATTTTTTTTTTTTTTTTTTTTGTTACTACCATATTTATCTTCAGTACTATGGCTGGCCTTAAACAACTTATTTATATGTAGTATGTCCCACCCTCCCCAACACATACACACACACACACCTCCCCTCTCACACGTTCCTCCTCCCTGGAGTACTTTACCTCCTCCTCCCCCCCCCCCCCCCCTACTCCTCCTCTCCCACCCATTCCTCTACCTCCTACAAAACCCCTAACCATACTGCTGTATTGTCCTCAATATTCTCGGCTAATGGCTTGATGTACAAGTACCTCCGAATATGCGGCACTGTCCCTCCCGGAGGACCACTTGCACCTTCCCTCCGAATATTATTTTATGGAAATAAAATAATTTGAATCTGAATCTGAATCTGTATGGCTGTGTGTTTTGGGTGCTGGGGCAATGCCTTCTCTATACATAATTATGTATAGAGAAGGCATTGATTGATTGATTGATTGATTCTTTATTGAGAAAGCATAAATACATGGGAATACATAATTACACGTCTCAAAAGGGCAAAGGTGATAAAACAGTCTTTTACCCTGCTCATATTATACATGTACAATATCAACACAGACATGAATACAACATTTAGTAAGTTTTTATCTCTATACTTGTTAGCAAACCAGTTGTCCCTAACTGTTTAAGAAGGACCCTTAGCTAAGCTGGGCTTAGGCTTAGCGTGGGTTTGCTATAATCCTTCTACTTTCCTTAATGTCATAGAATGACCCTCCCACTCCAGTTTAATACATGCCTACATATACACACACATACATACACCCATACACACATAAATACATATACAGTATATACATATATATATACACATATACATACATATACATACATACATACATACATACATACACACACACACACATGCATGTACATATACCTACATACATACCTATACACACAATAATTCATACAATAACACACAAATTTCACAATATACAGTGTATACATACACATTTATTATTATAATAACAATAATGATATAATGAGGCTATCAATTACATACTAATCATAACACTAAATCCTAAACTTTGTTTTATGTATATTTACCTTACGATGTATTGTATTTTTTTGCATTTGGCTATTATTTGAGCAATCATATCATGATTGAACATCCATATAATTTGTTCATCGACCTTATCTATGACATTGTTTCTATATTTCGCTAGGTGTTGGCAGTGCAGTATATAATGATTTAAGGTATGACTTCTTGGTTTTTTACATAGTTGACAACATATTTCGTGTTCTCCTTTAGGAACACCAAGTTCCCACATGTAACAATATCCTAACCTAAGTCGTGTGCACAAGGAGTCCTTCCAAGCACTTCTTAAGTTTCCGTATATAAAGCTAGTTCGCCGTGCAACGTTATTATAGTGATAGAATGTTGCACTATTCTCGTGTTTTTCTTGCATCATAAAAAGTTCCGCATCCTTTTGTTTTTTTCTAATTGTTGATTTAATTTGTCTTAAAGATTGAATGCACTCGTAATCTATTGTGTCTTTCTCCGTTCCTAATTTAGCAAGTTCGTCCGCTCTTTCATTATTTATTATCCCAACATGTGAAGGTATCCACGTAAATTTTACCATTCTCCCATTATTGCGTAGTTCATCTATAATAACCTTACACTGAGATACCAGCTTTTCATACACGGGTTTTTTGCTGTTCATAGATTCCAAAGCACTTCGACTGTCTACGAAAAAGCACACATCACCTTCTCCCCCTCTTATTTTATTTAACCCGTATAACATAGCACATATTTCTGCCTGCGTAGAGGACACGTTGTTACTTATTCTATAATAATATTCACTGTATATGTTATCGTTACCTACATCGTCACTCACCAGTATCCCACATCCTGCTCTCCCATTTTCTGTGACAGAGCCATCGCAGTATACTTGCGCAACATTATCATCTTTGAATTCATTTATCTTTTCTTCAACAATTATTTTAAGTTCCCCAGTCTCGTACATACTTTTCTTTTTCCCCAGCTTGATAATATTTTCATCCACGCCTTTATCTTCCCAGGGTGGAGGTTTTTGTGCCCTCTCTTCGACCAGAAAGAAATTTATTAGGTCAAATTTCTCTACTTTATGTATTAGTTCTTTTAGGTATCCCCTCTTGCCTTGCCTCCTGAAGGTTCGAATTTTACGTATGCCATCGTTGACGTCTTGTGCCAATTTTTCACCACTACCTGACCGTATATGTCTCATTGCCGATACTAGGTTTACTTCCTCTATTCTGTGTCGCAAGGTTGTTAAATTTAATTCTAATCTCATAGCAGCTACCATCGCATTTTTTGGGCAGTTTAATATAACCCGCATAGCCTCATTTTGGATAGTTTCTATTTTATCCAACCTTCCTTCACCAAGGCAAGACAGAACGGGGCTGGCATATTCCACCACTGACCTAATAGTGGTGAGGTACATCATCCGCAGTACCTGTACACCAACACCTGTACCACTCCAAGCTAGGGATTTCAAGGGTGCCATACGTGCCTTACATTGTGTTTGTATATGATGTAACTCGGCATCTTTACTGTCTGATGTATATCCTATATAGATGCCTAGATACTTATAGCTCCTAACCCTATCAATATTTTTTTCATTCACAGCTAATTGTTTATCGCCCATAGCACGACACTGAAATTTAGTTTTTTCTTCATTAATTACTAGCCCTAGCTTCTGGGTTAATTGCCCAAATTTGTTGAGGGCCAATTGCATATTCTCAACGCTACTGCTTTGCAGCATTATATCGTCTGCGTATATTGTTATTTTAACACCTGGACCTAGCATATCTTGAGCTATCCTATTCATTAGGACATTAAAGAGGAATGGACTTAATACCCCGCCTTGTGGTGTACCCAGGTCAAGTTTCCTTTCCTCAGAAAGAGCCCCTTGATACCACACCTGCGCCTTCCTTCCAAATAAATAATCTCCTATCCAATGTAATAATTTTCCTTTTACACCCATGTTAGCTAATTCAAACAAAATTACCTCTCCATTTGCTTTATCAAAGGCGCCCTTGAGATCCACGTATACCCTGCAGTAATCATTATCGTTGGCCAGACACTTTATGACTGCATCAGATGTACCCCTACCTTTTCTAAAACCGAACAGATTGTTGCACAATTTATCGTCTGTGATATATAATAGCCTCTCCAACACGATTCTCTCCATCATTTTGGACATACACGATGTGAGGGAAACGGGTCTACTCTCCCCATTTGGTTTAGGGATGGGAATGATTATAGCTTTTTTCCACGCTTTAGGTAGTTTACCCTCTTTAAGACTCATGTTGAATAATCGAAGGAGGGGGCTATCTTCTATACTGGCTAGGCAGTTTAATACATCGTAAGTTATACCGTCTTCCCCGGGAGCTGTAGATTTACCTTGTTTAATTGCTCTAAGTAGTTCATCTCTTGTTATATCTACATCTGTGATGTGTGTTATATTTAATGCGTTAACAATAGTTTCTCTCCTCTCATTTTCCCAACCCTCTAATCCCTCCCTGACGTCCTGCGGCAGTGAATCGGTACTAGCGGCAGTTGCCCACTTTTCCATTAATTCGTTTGCCTTTTGTTGTGGATGTGGGTGTGCGACATTACTTTTCCTTTTCCCCCGTACTTTATTAACTTCTCTCCAGATTTCACTGATATTTGTGGTATTCCCAATCTTATTTGCAAATTTCTTCCAATAGTCTCCTCTCACTTCTTTACGGGCCTGCCCGCAAATCCGGGACGCCTCAAGTAGATCGGATTTAGTAGAGTCATCCCTTCCCGCCTCCACCCACTTCTTATGGCTTTGCTTAAGCATTTTTGACCAATCCTTTAATGTTTGGTCATTATAGTATTTATTCCGGTTTTGACGAATATTCCCTTATTTTTCTTTCTCCTTTAACACTTAATGACTCTTCTATAATTTCCGGGGTCTGGTGACTGGGTCACGACGGGTAGGGTCCCTCTAGGATGTTTAAGGAGGGATTAACACGGTCGGGGGCCTCGGGGCTCAGTTGGGGGTCTTGTGGGACAGCATGCGTGTTTAAAAACAAAAAACAATCTGATCAAGGTCTATAACGGGGACTCATGTATTTTAGATACCGGTATGTCTTTATTATAATACTGTATATACTAAACTTAGGTAGTGTTAAAAATTATCTTCAATATCAATGTATTACTCATCTAACTATATATGTAATGACATAGTTTAAGCTAGAAATAGGGTGAAGATTGCGTATGCACCTTCGCCCTTTTGAGATAATGTAACTATGATACTTGTGTAACATTTGTACTTTTCTCAATAAAACAATCAAATCAAATCAAATCAAAACCCCCCTCCCTCTCTCCCATAACCACACACCCTACTAAATATTATATTACTATCGGCATGTAAACTTCTCCACTGGTCATATTGCGCTAACTATCCCCTCAATAACCATTATTGTAATAAGAATTTGAACCATGTAACTCATGTTTGTAAAATATTTGTATTACTATAATTCCATTATAACTTCGGTAGTTGGTAATATTAGTCACATTATGTATGTGACTCTTGTATTCAGCTAACTATGACCTCAATAACCGTTGATGTAATGAAGAATGTGAAGTGTCCCTCATATGATTGTAATATATTTGTCGTACTATTATTGCATAATAATTTATGTAGTTCGAAATATTAGTCACATCATGTATGTAATAATTGTATTCAGCTAACTATGATCTCAATAACCATTGATGTAAGAAAACATGAATGGTCTCCTCATATGATTGCACTAGTTTTGTAGTGCTATTATTTACCTGTCAATTAATAATTCAGTCACATTTTTTTTTTTTTTTCATGAGCACGTATATACAGCACATGTGGCAATCAAATGAGGAAACTATAATAACACCAGACGACGATACTGTTGTTACAGTAGAATAATGGCTCTTTGAGCAGTATGTATTGCCTTACGAGTGGTTGTCCCCTTATTATTATTATTATTTTATTATTATTATTGAAATACCACAGGAACGAAAATTCCTGGGAGCGAAACTTCCACCTCCAACGAGATCCCTCTCTTTCTACCACCTCCCTCCACATGTTACACGTCTCGTTAATCACAGTCTTCTAATATACAAATCACATTTCCTCACCCCCTGACATTCTTGAAATACCCACTAAGTATATTCAATTAGATACCAACCATGCAGACTATAATACGTTCGTTGTGTATGGGTACGAGGCGATCTCAAGACACCTTAGCTCCCAGTGCACAACGAACCGGATCATGATTATGTCCGCCTGTATTAAATTATGTATTATGTTGATTTATACCATTGCCTATTTTTGTAATAATTGTATTCAGCTAACTATGATCTCAATAACCATTGATGTAATGAAAATATGAATAGTCTCCTCATACGATTGCACTAGTTCTGTAGTGCTATTATTTACAACCTGTCAATTAATAATTCAGTCACTACAAGCTTGCTTGCTTTTTTTTTTTTTTTTTTTTTTTTTATACAGACCATGTGACAATTAAATGAGGAAACTATAATAACACATCTGAATAATGCCAACCTGACTTATAAATACAAATATGAATGTAACCAGACGACGATGCTGTTGTTTCAGTGGAATAATGGCTCTTTGAGCAGTATGTATCGCCTTACTAGTGGTTGTCCCCTCACAGGATGGGGGGCGCTGCTCAATAAACTTGCCCCTCGGGGCAAAATCAAAATCAATCTCTCTCTCGCTCTCTCTCTCTCGTTGAAGGTAATTACAGTGCTTCATTAGCCACGGCAATTTGTCCTGCAGAGTCTTGATTGTTGCCAGGGAAAGAACAGAACAGGAATTAGAGTTGGGTCAATGATGAGGAGGAGGAGTAGTATTAGGAGATATATGAACAGGAGATGAGGTGGAGGAGGGAGATATTAAGAGAGATAGGAGGAGGAGAAGAAAGAGAGATAGGAGGAGGACAAGGATTATAATGATGATGAGGAGGAGGAGTATGAGAAGCAGGAACAGGAGATGAGGTGGAGGAGAGAGATATTAAGAGAGATAGGAGGAGGAGAAGAAAGAGAGGAAGAGAATGAGGACATGGATTATAATGAGGGTGATGATGACGAGGAGGGAAGGTAGGGAAAAAGAAGTGAGAGGGAGGGAGTGATGCTGATGTGGACCACTTTGAGTTGGTCTGATGATGATAATGATGATGGTTTTAGCCATGGTGAGGGAGAAAAACATAAAGGTGATAGTGATTATGATGATGATCCTTGGCAGTTGTTAAACCATTTGATTACCATAAGGCCTGTGTCCATATTACTCTGGCTATCATTATATAATTGCATACAGCTTAAGAAGGATTTGTGGGAGCCGGATAAATACTTGAAGTAGTTTATACTCTTTGATTCCTATGGGTCCATCTGAAAATAAATACTAATGCCCTTTCGAGCCTGTGGTGGATAACTATATCCTGTTTCTTTTCACCTGACGGTAAATTGCAGAGTTTCCATTAAGATTTCTCGGATATTTTGAAGATTTTGTAGTGAAGTATGGTGTTTCTATAAACGTCGTCTTAATATGATGCAGAGACATAGTGGTTTTATATTTTTCCATTAAGTATCGATAAATTAGCTTCTAAGGAATTAATTTTACCGTCAGATGACATGAAACAAGGTATAGTGTTAGTTATCCAACCTAGTACAGTCAGCCAAATAAGTGATGTTACGGCACCAAGTATATTTCGATCAATAATTGGTGACATAACTATCTAATCATTAATTCATCATTTCGAGTGAGATATACAAACATGTTCCAATCTTTACACACCCTATTCAACATCTGACAGACATTAGTACAGCACACAGCGAGCAAAACGTAATGCCAGCGGAAATACGACTTATTTGGCCATCCTGGTACACTAGGGCTACGACATATTTTCCAGGATAGCCTGTGGTGGATAACTAGTGTGAGTTATCCAACATGGTACACATAGGGCTACTATATTATCCAGGATAGCCTGTGGTGGATAACTAGTATGAGTTATCCAACCTAGTACACTAGGGCTACGAAATATTATCCAGGATAGCCTGTGGTGGATAACTAGTTTGAGTTATCCAACCTGGTACACTAGGGCTACAACATACTGTATTATCCAGGATAGCCTGTGGTGGATAACTAGTGTGAGTTATCCAACATGGTACACTAGGGCTACTATATTATCCAGGATAGCCTGTAGTGGATAACTAGTGTGAGTTATCCAACATGGTACACTAGGGCTACTATATTATCCAGGATAGCCTGTAGTGGATAACTAGATGTGAGTTATCCAACCTGGTACACTAGGGCTACAACATATTATACAGACTATTACAGTAATTCCACAAATGGGACGTCACAAAGGTTCACTAACTCCAGGTTCCTATTTACTGTTTGGTGAACACAGATCGAGCACATTTTCCCCCAATTTTCGATGAGCAAGTTTTTGTCTAGTTCTATTTTGACGGTCTTTCGCACTGGAATCGGAAGCTAGATCAAAGGTAGATTATGTTTGGTAGATTAATTACTATGGAACTTTGATTTTGAAGCTGCCAGGCTACAATTGCCCGTCAAAATTAGCTGAATAATCGTTCGTGTGACACCACCTTTAATAAGAAAACTGGCCATCCATCTTTTCTTACCCGGACATCAAACTAGGGACCTATTCAGTCATTGTACCACAGGTCACCCGGTACTATACAACACTAAAGCACAATAGAAACAGTTAGCTTTATATATATTCCGAAAAACATGCTACCACCATTGTTGAGTATATATTTTCATATAACCATCCCACCATTTATGTTTTCGGTGACTGCTCTTACTAACAACGACTACAGCAAGGGAGCGTATATGTGTACACCCAATATACTACAATTATTTTATGAGAGAGTGAGTGAGTGAGAGAGAGAGAGAGAGGTGACTGTTCTTACTAACAACAACTGCAGCAAGGGAGCGTATATGTGTACACCCAATATATTACAATTATGTTATGAGAGAGAGAGAGAGAGAGAGGTGACTGCTCTTACTAACAACAACTGCAGCAAGGGAGCGTATATGTGTACACCCAATATACTACAATTATGTTATGAGAGAGTGAGTGAGTGAGTGAGTGAGTGAGAGAGAGAGAGGTGACTGCTCTTACTAACAACAACTGCAGCAAGGGAGCGTATATGTGTACACCCAATATACTACAATTATGTTATGAGAGAGTGAGTGAGTGAGTGAGTGAGTGAGAGAGAGGTGACTGCTCTTACTAACAACAACTGCAGCAAGGGAGCGTATAATGTGTACACCCAATATATTACAATTATTTTACGAGAGAGAGAGAGAGAGACAGGGAGGGAGGGTGGGATAGAAAGGGAGCGAGGGATAGAGAGAGAGAGAGAAGAGGGGGGATAGGGAGAGAGTGGGAGGGGGAGAGAGAGAGAGGGAGAGGGAGAGAGAGATAAAGGAGGAGAGAGGGAGAGAGAGAGAAAGGAGAGAGAGAGAGAGAGACAGAGAGAGAGAGAGCAATGTAGCCAACACAAACTCAAAATATAGGGAACTAGCAGGGGTACCCGGCGTTGCCCGGGTAATCACCATAATCACCATCACTACTACCACCACTACTACTACTACTACCACACCGGCCTCGACCTCCCTGTGCCTCATTAAACGGCGACCTCGAGTTCGACCACTAAATGACCTCCGATTTTGGATCTGACCTCATCCATACCCCCATTTTGGGGGGCTGCGAACAACTTTCGTTCCATACACCTTTTCGATCGGAGGCCTCCTTCTGCCCCAAACGGCCCTTTTTCCGATTTCGCGCCCATTTTCTCCGTCCCTTTCACCCTGGGAAATTCTATTTTTTCACTAAAACCTGCCTAGGGACCCCCTTACTATGCATACCAAGTATGAACGCTCTAGCTTAAAAACTGCGGCCGCCTATAGAGAACAGACAGACAGACAGACAGACAATCGAAATTATTATATAGATGTGTAATATCTTCAATGTTATGGTATATTGGGCAGTGTTTATTTTTTGGTCTATGTATTTCTGTCTTTATATATATTTAATTTTCCTTGCTAAACCTCCATCAAGCTAAATAAAAAAACACCCCCTAGACCCCCTTTCAAGAGAAGTTTGTAAATTTTTCGGTAAATAAATGTCCCGGCTGAAAGCCGGATCCTTCTAAAATTAAATTCTCGCTATCGATCGCCAGGAAATAAATCGACACCAAAATGGCACGAAGGGTCTTAATATTGACAAAGAAATGGGGCGAAAGGTCTCAAAATCGCCAAAGTAACGGAACGAACGTCTCAAACCTAATATGGTAAACATGAGGGAGAAGGGGGTCCAGAATAAGCGACTATATATACCTCACCCATAATGTGTTTTACCCTTTCAGTATAAAATGGCGCGTGTCTATGTTGTATGTAGATTATCACTATACTCGGTTTCATTTCATCGGACGGTACATTGACCACTTGCGAGTTTTGGTCTATAAGGAAGTTGGAGCTGTGGCCATCAATATTTAGCAGAATTATCGGCTAAAATACGGTCATAATACATATTGAATATAAATACATAAAACCCAATTAACCATACTTTTTATCCATCAGAAACCCACATTATTATTGCATTTCTCTATAATATCGATGCTCACGGCTCTAACTTCCTTATAGCCTGAAACTCGCAAGTGGGCAATTGCATCCCTCAGCAGCTAATTGACCACTAGCGAGTTTTGATCTGTAAGGAAGTTGGAGCCGTGAACATCGATATTAAACAGAAATGCAATAATAATGTAGTCTTCTGATGGATAAATGGTATGTTGAATTGGGTTTTATGTATTTATTAATGTAGTACAACCGTATTTTAGCTGTAAATTCTGTTAAATATCGATGTCTACAGATCCAATTTCCTTATAGAACGAAACTCTCAATTGGTCAATTACTCGATACTTACTTGAAAAATATGAAACTGCAATGTCTCTGCAACATATTTAGACCAAGTTTACATAATTAGCACCATATTTCACTATCAAATCTTCAAAATAACTGAGAAATCTTGATGGGAACTTTGTAATTTACCATCAATTGAAAAAAAATAGGGTATAGACGATACTATTTGGCTTAGCAAGGACCTGTTAGCATCAGAGTGTTGTGTAAGATAGAATTTACCACTTTGATCCCTATTAGGTCTTTCCTAAGCTACAGTAAATCGTGTACTGGTAGCAAAAATACATTTATACATTTCAGCTTGATATAAAAAGCTTTAATCAAATAATGTAATAATGCAATTGGAAAATGTTGACACCTGGATGGAGGTAAACGTCTTAAAACAGTAGGCTTTAATGGGGCCGAATGGATACAAGCCAAAGAGAGAGGGAGAGAAAGAGAAAAAAAGCGAGGTGGGCTCCCTTAAGGATAATTCAGCCATTGTGTATATTATGATTGATACAAGGTTCATGGATGATGTTAAATAGTAATATTATCATTTGGAGCTAAATACGCCATTATCTTTTCATCGCCTGTATTTCATTACGTTTCGCTTCATTTTTTTCTATTATATGTACTTTATATTTTGATCGGTTTTTGTTTTCATTGACAATTTTTTTAACCTGATCCTATAAATTGTGTTCCATGCCGTTCTGTGTTATTCATATATATTTAACTACAGTATATTTATCATCCTACTCTAGTTTTTTTAATTTAAATTTCTTGATACAATACTGTGCTTCAATTCGTTTTATTATATCATATCCCATGTTATGATATTCTAATACATAGTTTTATTATATTAATTGTTATAGTAGCAGTATCTCTCTCTCTTTCTCTCTCTCTCTCTCTCTCTCTCTCTCTCTCTCTCTCACCATAGGATAATGAATTACAAACTTCATCAGCACTAAATTGAAAAGTGTACCGTGTGGCAGAGGAGCAGGCAGGAATTTCGTTCACTCAGATAAGGCAAAATATACGATAACTAATTCATGACAGACAAGGTTTTATGTGTAATGAATTGTTTTTAAGGGGAACAATTGTATAATAGATATACAGTTGGCTTTGGTAAAGTGTGTTAAAGCTTCCGGTAACTAATTA
The DNA here is from genome assembly GCA_032716605.1 of Paralithodes platypus. NCBI lineage: Eukaryota > Metazoa > Arthropoda > Malacostraca > Decapoda > Lithodidae > Paralithodes > Paralithodes platypus. The sequence continues at coordinate 23,909,699 of CM064504.1, read as the reverse complement.
TTGACATGGATCTAATTTATCTACATGATCATTTTGGTATCACAATGACCTCATGATAGACTAGGCTTTATTTTTATTATAAGCTCCGATTGGTGGCTATTAAATATATCTTAATGGATTGATTCTATATTAATTATGAAATAAGAATAAGTAAAATAATTAGACCTCAAGTTCCGTGTGAAATCTGTATTAAGAATGTGTATTTTTTGCGTTACTTTATTCCCCAAAAACTACGACACCCGTGTAATAATAATAATAATCGTCTGGTTACTTATATAGCGCCCGTATCTCCTCCTTCGAGGATTCACAAGCGCTTGGCTTTCTTTAGTCTACCAGAGACCATTACCCATCCCCCTTGCTCATCGGGATATGGTAACCGTCGGTTATATCCCAGAAAAAACTTTTCAATCTGAGCGGGGATTGAACGCGAGACCTGCAAGATGGGAATCAGGCACGCTATCAACTGAGCCAGCCGGACGGCTGTACAGTAACTTTCATCTGGCTAACGTCATGCTGGTGCCACACAAGTCTTTTTATGGAGTTTTATTAAGTATTAACCCATACCGTACCGGTGACATCCTTTAAACTTTATTTTGGGTACTACTAGACAATTTTATTCAGTTTCAAAAGAGCTTCCAGCAATTAATAGGCTTCGAATTACCTCACTTAACCCATTTTAAGACCAAAAATCCTTCTTAAAACGGATAAAATCGTCTAAATATAGCTAGCATATAATTAAAATTACGTCACCGGTACAGGAGGGGTTAAATCTGTGTTTTGCTGGATTAATGTGTATTATCTGATCTTCAGTACGTTAATAACGGATTTTACTATCGAATGCAAACCCATTAAAATATATATAATAACAATCTTATTATTCATAATGGGTTGACAGGCTTCAGACGAGTTGAAAGATAACACATATCCTCGTCTGATATAGGATTTTCACGAATAATTTAATCTGTATAAATATCTTCTGAAGTCAGTGCATTACATACTATGCCCAGTAAATTCTTTATTACCATGATAATAGTATGCTATGTTAGTCTGGCAAACAGCAGTATATTGTATTCGATATTAATGTGACTCATTATCAAGGGGTCACTCTCTCTATCCTCGATCATTATTTTAATGTTATATTTCTTTTCTTTTATGATGATCATGATCATCAGCCTTGATTGTGGTGATGTACTGTAGTGCAGGCCCTATCCCACCGTAAAGTGATGTATATAATAACACACCCGCGCACAGTATATATACTGTATATATATACTGTATATATATATATATATATATATATATATATATATATATATATATATATATATATTCTAACTACATAATTATATATATATATATATATTTCTTTCTCTTTCTCAACTTTTGCCAAGAACTTCCCGAGATTGTCACAATCTTTCTCTAAGTTGAAAAAGGAAGGAAAAGAGAAACAGAAGAAATGGGGACAAGAAGAAATAAATAAGCAAATATGTATTGCATTGAGAAACATATAATTAAAGTCCTTTTGACTCGCATTACAAATTGGCTGACAGATACTATACTGTAGTCGATTGTATTCAACATAGAAATGACCTGTCAGAATCACTGCATAGCTTTCGAAACATGCGTTCATGCCTGACAATTCTCCTTGACATTTTTCACTATCTTTAATATGTATGATGAAAGTAAAGCTATTGACATTGTCTGCCTTGATTTCCAGAAAGCATTCGACAAAGTCCCCCACAAGCGTCTCTTGATACAATTAAACCCTCACGGCATAGAAGCGTTCATATTTCAATGGATTGAAAATTGGCTAGACGGACGTAAGCAGCGAGTAGTAATAATTGTTAAGGCTTCGGACTGGACAAATTTCACAAGTGGTGTGCCTCAGGGTTTAGTACTCGGACCTGTACTTTTCTTGATTTACATCAATGACCTCAATGATGATCATTCATGTCCAATATCAAAATTTGCAGACGATGCCAAAATTGCGAACATAGTAGTATCTCCCTTGCTTGTTCAACAGATCATAAATTATTTAGATATATTATCAGATAGGGCCCAAACCTGACAAATGAGTTTGAATGCAGAAAAACGTAAAGTACTGAACATAAGTTACAAAAATTAATAATCAAAGTACTCTATGACTGGTAGTCAACTCAAAAGCACTGATAAAGAAGTTGACTTAGGAGTTACAATATCATGCAATTTATAACCCAGCCAACAATGTACCGAGATAGTTAGAAAGCAAACAAACTTATTGGCTTCATTGGAAGATCGTTTGGATACAGCTCTGAAAATGTTATTCTCACTTTATACAATTCTTCACCCCATCTGAAGTACTGTGTACCATAATTGTGGTGTCCATATTATCAAAAGGATATAAATATACTGGAGAGACTACAGCGGATAGTAACAAAAAGGATTCCTAGACTAAAAGATAAAGACATACAAAAAACATATATGAGTTAAATCTGTTTAGTTTAAGGGGAGATCTCCACTAGAGGGATTTTTTTCTTGACCCCTTTCTCCCTCATGTTAGCCCCATTGCTTTTGATATTATAAAGCGTTCGCCCCGTTAGTTTGGCGATTTTAAGAACTTTCACCCCATTTTAAGACCTTTCGTGCCATTCAGGTGTCGATGTTATCCTGGCGAGCGATAGCGAGCCTGTAACTTAAGAGGAAACGGCCTTCGGCCGGGACATTTTTCTACCGAAAAATGTACAAATTAATCTTGAAAGGGACTCAAGGGGGTGTAATTTTAAGCTTGCTGGAGGTCTAGGGAACAAACTAAATACCTCCCCTTAACCAAGTGCAGGCAAAGAGGGGGTCTAATACTAGTGCTTAAAATTAGTAAATATGGATGTCAGGAAATACTTCACAATTGATCATTCACATTACACTAGAGGAATGGTTGTAAGATAATTGGAAAGCCTTTTAACTCCCATGAGGCAAAGTCTATGTTTCAATCGAGTAGTAAACCTATGAAATGGACTACCTAGTAATGTCATTAATTTTAGTACTGTTGAAGCTTTGAAATTCGGTTAGATAAATATCTTGTCCTTAACCCCGATTAAGTGCGTTTACAAGCGAATAGCACCTCTCTTTATTGTGCTTCCGTTACCTCTTTTCACATAGGTTAGGTAGTGTCAGTTACAAACAGATGTGTTAGGCTCAATAGATATGCTGTCGCTTATTTGCCTTTGTACTCCTTTGTACTTGTCAGTGTTAAAAGCGTCAATCGGGATATTTGGCGAGAATTGCTAATTTTAGCGAACGTCTATGGTAGCACTGCGGGTGAACCTACTACGAAGCTCGTTTTGGTGTCATTTTGAAGCTAATTTCTTCTAGTTATCGGCTGAATACATTTAATTTCATTCAGACACTTGCCTAATCAATCAGGAGTGCCTGAATTAGCCCTAATATGGCGGGAATATGCCCGCACAGAAAAGGTTAAGTTTATTTTACACTCCATTTCATCATAGTTCCTGTTTACTTATAATTTCGAGTTTCCATAGATATTCACTGAACGCATAATTATGTTCTAAATACTTTTTATATAATTATAAATATACGAGAGAGAGAGAGAGAGAGAGAGAGAGAGAGAGATATATGTACAGTATATTGCAGGAACAATTTGTGAGACAGAACACGTAGAGAACATTAATTATAGAGACAGATGGAGTTAGTGTGTGTGTGTGTGTGTGTGTGGAGGGATACATACAGATGTCTTCGGGTAACTACCGCTGGTACTAGAGTGTCTGAGATTTACACTCCTACTCACTAATAGGTAAACACCCATTTGAGTCTGTATCGAACCCAAACTACTTGTTTGTCATTGCATTGTATTAACTATTATTATTAAAGACACCTTCCTAATGATAAACAAATCTTGTCATGTATATGTCAGATATACTGTACAGGTCATTAGCCGTGGATTCACTGGAGTTGTTTACATCTTGATATACTTATAAAATTATGTTCTCATATGATAATATTTCCATGTAATGTATTAGGAGTAGGAAACCTAGTGATGTTAGGAGGAAAATATTAAAATATAGACAGTTGTATGTAAGAGATCTCACCGTCCACACAACCAATATAATATTGCAGATAACTTAGACTGTTGCCATGGTCAGGAGGTAGCCTGGTCACATTATAGTATAGGTTTAGTTTGGCTAAGCCTATGTTATTGTGATAGCTTATGCTAAATTCAGTAAGTTTAAAAATTATCTTTTCAAGAAGATAAAAAAAAAATAGCGTGTTTTAGAGAGAGAGAGAGAGAGAGAGAGAGAGAGAGAGAGAGAGAGAGAGAGAGAGAGAGAGAGAGAGAGAGAGAGATCCTGTGATGATAATCTTTATTTTGACAACCGCAGTGACATGCCGTTAGGCTTTGTGGAGCTGTTCGGCCAAGCAGCCTAGGGAACGACTACTTCTAATACTGTTTCTAAAGAACCACAGTTATTGAAATTGCTTTGGAAAGTAGCAGCTTCTGTGATAATATCAAGATGTACTTAAAGTACAACCCTCCCGGTATTGTGGTGGTAGGCTACTTACACAGCACTGACAAACACTTGGCAGAACTGTTTAATACAATGAATAGTTTGGTAGCCTTCGAAATTAATCAATCAATATAGTATCTCGGTTGTGCGTATGGTACATTTCCTGGAGGTACTTTAATATTCCAGCAAATGAAGAATACAATTATAGCACAGCAATATCAGCACCACCATCACACTCCTTCCATACAGCCAACAACACCACCACAACAACTACAATACAATCACCACAAGCGCAGAAAGAGCATAGCAAGACACATAACATAGCAAGACACATAACATAGTAATAATGAATTTAAGGGAGCCCACCTCGCTTTTTTTCTTTCTCTCCCTCTCTCTTTGGCTTGTATCCATTCGGCCCCATTCAGCCTACTGTTTTAAGACGTTTACGCCCATCCAGGTGTCAATATTTTCCTGGCGAGCGGTAGCGAGCCAGCATATATATATTTTTGTTTTGAAAACAATTTGTAAATTTTTCGATAAACAATGTCTCCGGCTAAGCCGGATTACTCCATACAATGCTGGCTCGCTATCGCTCGCCAGGAAGAAATCGACACCTGGATTGGGATAAACGTCTTAAAACAGTTGGCTGAATGGGGCCGAATGAATACAAGCCAGGGAAAGAGAGAAAAGGAGAGAAAGATAAAAAAAAAACGGTGACCCCCCTTAAGGAGGTCTTTGTGGTGGTGGACGTAGGTCTGGTATGGTATTGTTTTGGTCACACGTAACATCAGTTTTACATGACCATCGATTCTTGGAGTACCAGCGACGTGTGTTATATTTTAAATCTAGCTATATTTAGACGATAGTAATGCAGCTTGGGAAGGATGTGTGGTAGTTAAATGGGTGGCTCGAGATAGTTTGCAGCCATATTATTGCTAGAGGTCCTTCCTAAGCTGAATATTATCGTCTAATACTGTAAAAAAAAAAAAAATGTGTATATATATATTCTCTATATACCGATATAATATATATATATATATATATATATAATTATATATATATATATATAATATTGCCAGAATCAGATTAAATGGACGCCCCTGGTACTGAACGGGTTAATTACTATTTTTTTTCTTTCTGCGTATGTATTGTGTCGATCACACTTTGACATTCAGGTAAGTTGGATTATGTAGGTGTTGGTCAAAATCAGCTACGGTTAGGATTAGTCAAGATTAAAATACGTTAGATTAGGTTAACATTAAATTGTAGTTCAATTAGGTCAGCTTTGTCGTATGTTAGGGTAGATTAGGTTTAATTAGTACGATGATGACTTTCTATATTTCATTACGGCATTTATTATACTATATTCTTTTCTTTATGAAGGATCTGTGGGAGGCAAAGTATTAAGATAAAATTATTGTAACCATTTATTATTCCTAGCAGTCTTTCCTGAGCATGATACAATAGGCATATATTAAGGGGGGTCACCGGCTTCTTTTTATTTTTCTCTCCTTTTCTCTCTTCCCTGGCTTGTATCCATTCGGCCCCATTCAGCCAACTGTTTTAAGACGCTTAGCCCCATCCAGGTGTCGATTTCTTCCTGGCGAGCGATAGCGAGCCAGCATTGTAAGGAGAAATCCGGCTTCGCCGGAGACCTTTTTCTATCGAAAAATGTACAAATTTAGCTTGCTGCCAAAATAAAAATATGTATATGCTGGCTTGCTACCGCTCACCAGGAAAATATTGACACCTGGATGGGAATAAACGTCTTAAAACAGTAGGCTGAATGGGGCCGAATAGATACAAGCCAAAGAGAGAGGGAGAGAAAGAAAAAAAAAGCGAGGTGGGCTCCCTTAACCACAGTATAATTATGGTGTGTTTGTGAAGTGATTGGATATAGCAGGAAGGGGTTAGTTGACCTACTGTATATATATATATATTTTTTTTTTTTTTTTTTTTTTTTTTTTTTCTATATTCCAACTTACTTCCTCTCGGGCATAGGCTGAGAGCCTTAACATTCACCGCTTTACAATGAACAGTGAAGCCCGTGAGGTCTTGTTCCAGTCTAGGGAGTGAGACATGTGAAGCACGTAGAGTACAACGAGCACCTGCCATCTTGCCTTCACATGAGGCACGGTGCTCACTCATGGCCCGAAACGACCCCATCTCTGAAGCCACCTCGTTCCCGTGCTTCACTGTCTCAACCCCTACACTCGGACTCTCACACTTACACACACACAACGCCACCTGTTGTATATAGCAGGAAGGGGTTAGTTGACCTACTGTATATAGCAGGAAGGGGTTAGTTGACCTACTGTATATAGCAGGAAGGGGTTAGTTGACCTACTGTATATAGCAGGAAGGGGTTAGTTGACCTACTGTATATAGCAGGAAGGGGTTAGTTGACCTATTGGATATAGCAGGAAGGGGTTAGTTGACCTACTGTATATAGCAGGAAGGGGTTAGTTGACCTACTGTATATAGCAGGAAGGGGTTAGTTGACCTACTGTATATAGCAGGAAGGGGTTAGTTGACCTACTGGATATAGCAGGAAGGGGTTAGTTGACCTACTGGATATAGCAGGAAGGGGTTAGTTGACCTACTGTATATAGCAGGAAGGGGTTAGTTGACCTACTGTATATAGCAGGAAGGGGTTAGTTGACCTACTGTATATAGCAGGAAGGGGTTAGTTGACCTATTGGATATAGCAGGAAGGGGTTAGTTGACCTACTGTATATAGCAGGAAGGGGTTAGTTGACCTACTGTATATAGCAGGAAGGGGTTAGTTGACCTACTGTATATAGCAGGAAGGGGTTAGTTGACCTACTGTATATAGCAGGAAGGGGTTAGTTGACCTACTGTATATAGCAGGAAGGGGTTAGTTGACCTACTGTATAGCAGGAAGGGGTTAGTTGACCTACTGGATATAGCAGGAAGGGGTTAGTTGACCTACTGTATATAGCAGGAAGGGTTAGTTGACCTACTGTATATAGCAGGAAGGGGTTAGTTGACCTATTGGATATAGCAGGAAGGGGTTAGTTGACCTACTGTATATAGCAGGAAGGGGTTAGTTGACCTACTGTATATAGCAGGAAGGGGTTAGTTGACCTACTGTATATAGCAGGAAGGGGTTAGTTGACCTATTGGATATAGCAGGAAGGGGTTAGTTGACCTACTGTATATAGCAGGAAGGGGTTAGTTGACCTACTGTATATAGCAGGAAGGGGTTAGTTGACCTACTGTATATAGCAGGAAGGGGTTAGTTGACCTACTGGATATAGCAGGAAGGGGTTAGTTGACCTACTGTATATAGCAGGAAGGGGTTAGTTGACCTACTGTATATAGCAGGAAGGGGTTAGTTGACCTACTGTATAGCAGGAAGGGGTTAGTTGACCTACTGTATATAGCAGGAAGGGGTTAGTTGACCTACTGTATATAGCAGGAAGGGGTTAGTTGACCTACTGTATATAGCAGGAAGGGGTTAGTTGACCTACTGTATATAGCAGGAAGGGGTTAGTTGACCTACTGTATATAGCAGGAAGGGGTTAGTTGACCTACTGTATATAGCAGGAAGGGGTTAGTTGACCTACTGATATAGCAGGAAGGGGTTAGTTGACCTACTGTATATAGCAGGAAGGGGTTAGTTGACCTACTGTATATAGCAGGAAGGGGTTAGTTGACCTACTGATATAGCAGGAAGGGGTTAGTTGACCTACTGTATATAGCAGGAAGGGGTTAGTTGACCTACTGTATATAGCAGGAAGGGGTTAGTTGACCTACTGTATATAGCAGGAAGGGGTTAGTTGACCTACTGGATATAGCAGGAAGGGGTTAGTTGACCTACTGTATATAGCAGGAAGGGGTTAGTTGACCTACTGTATATAGCAGGAAGGGGTTAGTTGACCTACTGTATATAGCAGGAAGGGGTTAGTTGACCTATTGGATATAGCAGGAAGGGGTTAGTTGACCTACTGTATATAGCAGGAAGGGGTTAGTTGACCTACTGTATATAGCAGGAAGGGGTTAGTTGACCTACTGTATATAGCAGGAAGGGGTTAGTTGACCTACTGGATATAGCAGGAAGGGGTTAGTTGACCTACTGTATATAGCAGGAAGGGGTTAGTTGACCTACTGTATATAGCAGGAAGGGGTTAGTTGACCTACTGTATATAGCAGGAAGGGGTTAGTTGACCTATTGGATATAGCAGGAAGGGGTTAGTTGACCTACTGTATATAGCAGGAAGGGGTTAGTTGACCTACTGTATATAGCAGGAAGGGGTTAGTTGACCTACTGTATATAGCAGGAAGGGGTTAGTTGACCTACTGTATATAGCAGGAAGGGGTTAGTTGACCTACTGTATATAGCAGGAAGGGGTTAGTTGACCTACTGTATATAGCAGGAAGGGGTTAGTTGACCTATTGGATATAGCAGGAAGGGGTTAGTTGACCTACTGTATATAGCAGGAAGGGGTTAGTTGACCTACTGTATATAGCAGGAAGGGGTTAGTTGACCTATTGGATATAGCAGGAAGGGGTTAGTTGACCTACTGTATATAGCAGGAAGGGGTTAGTTGACCTACTGTATATAGCAGGAAGGGGTTAGTTGACCTACTGTATATAGCAGGAAGGGGTTAGTTGACCTACTGTATATAGCAGGAAGGGGTTAGTTGACCTACTGTATATAGCAGGAAGGGGTTAGTTGACCTATTGGATATAGCAGGAAGGGGTTAGTTGACCTACTGTATATAGCAGGAAGGGGTTAGTTGACCTACTTGATATAGCAGGAAGGGGTTAGTTGACCTATTGGATATAGCAGGAAGGGGTTAGTTGACCTACTGTATATAGCAGGAAGGGGTTAGTTGACCTACTGTATATAGCAGGAAGGGGTTAGTTGACCTATTGGATATAGCAGGAAGGGGTTAGTTGACCTACTGGATATAGCAGGAAGGGGTTAGTTGACCTACTTGATATAGCAGGAAGGGGTTAGTTGACCTATTGGATATAGCAGGAAGGGGTTAGTTGACCTACTGTATATAGCAGGAAGGGGTTAGTTGACCTATTGGATATAGCAGGAAGGGGTTAGTTGACCTACTGTATATAGCAGGAAGGGGTTAGTTGACCTACTGTATATAGCAGGAAGGGGTTAGTTGACCTACTGTATATAGCAGGAAGGGGTTAGTTGACCTATTGGATATAGCAGGAAGGGGTTAGTTGACCTACTGTATATAGCAGGAAGGGGTTAGTTGACCTACTGTATATAGCAGGAAGGGGTTAGTTGACCTACTGTATATAGCAGGAAGGGTTAGTTGACCTATTGGATATAGCAGGAAGGGGTTAGTTGACCTACTGTATATAGCAGGAAGGGGTTAGTTGACCTACTGTATATAGCAGGAAGGGGTTAGTTGACCTACTGTATATAGCAGGAAGGGGTTAGTTGACCTACTGGATATAGCAGGAAGGGGTTAGTTGACCTACTGTATATTGCAGGAAGGGGTTAGTTGACCTACTGTATATAGCAGGAAGGGGTTAGTTGACCTACTGTATATAGCAGGAAGGGGTTAGTTGACCTACTGTATATAGCAGGAAGGGGTTAGTTGACCTACTGTATATAGCAGGAAGGGGTTAGTTGACCTACTGTATATAGCAGGAAGGGGTTAGTTGACCTACTGTATATAGCAGGAAGGGGTTAGTTGACCTATTGGATATAGCAGGAAGGGGTTAGTTGACCTACTGTATATAGCAGGAAGGGGTTAGTTGACCTACTGTATATAGCAGGAAGGGGTTAGTTGACCTACTGTATATAGCAGGAAGGGGTTAGTTGACCTACTGTATATAGCAGGAAGGGGTTAGTTGACCTACTGGATATAGCAGGAAGGGGTTAGTTGACCTACTGTATATAGCAGGAAGGGGTTAGTTGACCTACTGTATATAGCAGGAAGGGGTTAGTTGACCTACTGTATATAGCAGGAAGGGGTTAGTTGACCTACTGTATATAGCAGGAAGGGGTTAGTTGACCTATTGGATATAGCAGGAAGGGGTTAGTTGACCTACTGTATATAGCAGGAAGGGGTTAGTTGACCTACTGTATATAGCAGGAAGGGGTTAGTTGACCTACTGTATATAGCAGGAAGGGGTTAGTTGACCTACTGTATATAGCAGGAAGGGGTTAGTTGACCTACTGTATATAGCAGGAAGGGGTTAGTTGACCTACTGGATATAGCAGGAAGGGGTTAGTTGACCTACTGTATATAGCAGGAAGGGGTTAGTTGACCTACTGTATATAGCAGGAAGGGGTTAGTTGACCTACTGTATATAGCAGGAAGGGATTAGTTGACCTATTGGATATAGCAGGAAGGGGTTAGTTGACCTACTGTATATAGCAGGAAGGGGTTAGTTGACCTACTGTATATAGCAGGAAGGGGTTAGTTGACCTACTGTATATAGCAGAAAGGGATTAGTTGACCTATTGGATATAGCAGGAAGGGGTTAGTTGACCTATTGGATATAGAAGGAAGGGGTTAGTTGACCTACTGTATATAGCAGGAAGGGGTTAGTTGACCTACTGTATATAGCAGGAAGGGGTTAGTTGACCTACTGTATATAGCAGGAAGGGGTTAGTTGACCTACTGTATATAGCAGGAAGGGATTAGTTGACCTATTGGATATAGCAGGAAGGGGTTAGTTGACCTATTGGATATAGCAGGAAGGGGTTAGTTGACCTACTGTATATAGCAGGAAGGGGTTAGTTGACCTACTGTATATAGCAGGAAGGGGTTAGTTGACCTACTGTATATAGCAGGAAGGGGTTAGTTGACCTACTGTATATAGCAGGAAGGGGTTAGTTGACCTACTGTATATAGCAGGAAGGGGTTAGTTGACCTATTGGATATAGCAGGAAGGGGTTAGTTGACCTACTGTATATAGCAGGAAGGGGTTAGTTGACCTACTGTATATAGCAGGAAGGGGTTAGTTGACCTACTGTATATAGCAGGAAGGGATTAGTTGACCTATTGGATATAGCAGGAAGGGGTTAGTTGACCTACTGTATATAGCAGGAAGGGGTTAGTTTACCTACTGTATATAGCAGGAAGGGGTTAGTTGACCTACTGGATATAGCAGGAAGGGGTTAGTTGACCTACTGTATATTGCAGGAAGGGGTTAGTTGACCTACTGTATATAGCAGGAAGGGGTTAGTTGACCTACTGTATATAGCAGGAAGGGGTTAGTTGACCTACTGTATATAGCAGGAAGGGGTTAGTTGACCTATTGGATATAGCAGGAAGGGGTTAGTTGACCTACTGTATATAGCAGGAAGGGGTTAGTTGACCTACTGTATATAGCAGGAAGGGGTTAGTTGACCTACTGTATATAGCAGGAAGGGATTAGTTGACCTATTGGATATAGCAGGAAGGGGTTAGTTGACCTACTGTATATAGCAGGAAGGGGTTAGTTGACCTACTGTATATAGCAGGAAGGGGTTAGTTGACCTACTGGATATAACAGGAAGGGGTTAGTTGACCTACTGGATATAGCAGGAAGGGGTTAGTTGACCTACTGTATATTGCAGGAAGGGGTTAGTTGACCTACTGTATATAGCAGGAAGGGGTTAGTTGACCTACTGTATATAGCAGGAAGGGGTTAGTTGACCTACTGTATATAGCAGGAAGGGGTTAGTTGACCTACTGTATATAGCAGGAAGGGGTTAGTTGACCTACTGTATATAGCAGGAAGGGGTTAGTTGACCTACTGTATATAGCAGGAAGGGGTTAGTTGACCTATTGGATATAGCAGGAAGGGGTTAGTTGACCTACTGTATATAGCAGGAAGGGGTTAGTTGACCTACTGTATATAGCAGGAAGGGGTTAGTTGACCTACTGTATATAGCAGGAAGGGGTTAGTTGACCTACTGTATATAGCAGGAAGGGGTTAGTTGACCTACTGGATATAGCAGGAAGGGGGTAGTTGACCTACTGTATATAGCAGGAAGGGGTTAGTTGACTTACTGTATATAGCAGGAAGGGGTTAGTTGACCTACTGTATATAGCAGGAAGGGGTTAGTTGACCTACTGTATATAGCAGGAAGGGGTTAGTTGACCTATTGGATATAGCAGGAAGGGGTTAGTTGACCTACTGTATATAGCAGGAAGGGGTTAGTTGACCTACTGTATATAGCAGGAAGGGGTTAGTTGACCTACTGTATATAGCAGGAAGGGGTTAGTTGACCTACTGTATATAGCAGGAAGGGGTTAGTTGACCTACTGTATATAGCAGGAAGGTTTTAGTTGACCTATTGGATATAGCAGGAAGGGGTTAGTTGACCTACTGTATATAGCAGGAAGGGGTTAGTTGACCTACTGTATATAGCAGGAAGGGGTTAGTTGACCTACTGTATATAGCAGGAAGGGGTTAGTTGACCTATTGGATATAGCAGGAAGGGGTTAGTTGACCTACTGTATATAGCAGGAAGGGGTTAGTTGACCTACTGTATATAGCAGGAAGGGGTTAGTTGACCTACTGTATATAGCAGGAAGGGATTAGTTGACCTATTGGATATAGCAGGAAGGGGTTAGTTGACCTACTGTATATAGCAGGAAGGGGTTAGTTGACCTACTGTATATAGCAGGAAGGGGTTAGTTGACCTACTGGATATAGCAGGAAGGGGTTAGTTGACCTACTGTATATTGCAGGAAGGGGTTAGTTGACCTACTGTATATAGCAGGAAGGGGTTAGTTGACCTACTGTATATTGCAGGAAGGGGTTAGTTGACCTACTGAATATTGCAGGAAGGGGTTAGTTGACCTACTGTATATAGCAGGAAGGGGTTAGTTGACCTACTGTATATTGCAGGAAGGGGTTAGTTGACCTACTGTATATAGCAGGAAGGGGTTAGTTGACCTACTGTATATTGCAGGAAGGGGTTAGTTGACCTACTGTATATTGCAGGAAGGGGTTAGTTGACCTACTGTATATAGCAGGAAGGGGTTAGTTGACCTACTGTATATTGCAGGAAGGGGTTAGTTGACCTACTGTATATAGCAGGAAGGGGTTAGTTGACCTACTGTATATTGCAGGAAGGGGTTAGTTGACCTACTGTATATAGCAGGAAGGGGTTAGTTGACCTATTGGATATAGCAGGAAGGGGTTAGTTGACCTACTGGATATAGCAGGAAGGGGTTAGTTGACCTACTGTATATAGCAGGAAGGGGTTAGTTGACCTATTGGATATAGCAGGAAGGGGTTAGTTGACCTACTGTATATAGCAGGAAGGGGTTAGTTGACCTATTGGATATAGCAGGAAGGGGTTAGTTGACCTACTGTATATAGCAGGAAGGGGTTAGTTGACCTACTGTATATAGCAGGAAGGGGTTAGTTGACCTACTGTATATAGCAGGAAGGGGTTAGTTGACCTATTGGATATAGCAGGAAGGGGTTAGTTGACCTACTGGATATAGCAGGAAGGGGTTAGTTGACCTTCTGGATATAGCAGGAAGGGGTTAGTTGACCTACTGGATATAGCAGGAAGGGGTTAGTTGACCTACTGGATATAGCAGGAAGGGATTAGTTGACCTACTGGATATAGCAGGAAGGGGTTAGTTGACCTACTGGATATAGCAGGAAGGGGTTAGTTGACCTACTGGATATAGCAGGAAGGGGTTAGTTGACCTACTGTATATAGCAGGAAGGGGTTAGTTGACCTACTGTATATAGCAGGAAGGGGTTAGTTGACCTACTGTATATAGCAGGAAGGGGTTAGTTGACCTACTGTATATGCTTGCTAAATTCCATCACAATATTCAAATAATATGACCAACAATGTCAACAACATCTTGCACCGCTCATTAACCCACACTTACGACAAAAATATAACACAAATAACAGTTACATGAAAAGTAAACCAAAAATGTTTGAATAGTTTAAACAAAACTAACAAGTGACACAGTGTGAAATGGAGAGAGAGAGAGAGAGAGAGAGAGAGAGAGAGAGAGAGAGAGAGAGAGAGAGAGAGAGAGAGAGAGAGAGAGAGAGAGAGAGGGAGAGAGTGAGAGTCAGCCGAGTTTCACACTTTATCTGACCAATGTACTTCACTTGGGCCGCCGATATTGTCCTTCTGTTCTCTAAGGAGGAAGATAAGCTAAAATATATCACAAGTGTGTGTAACACATGGCAGGAGTATATTTATATAATTATGTAAAATATATTTTAACACATATATATATATAATTATATATACAATATATATATATATATATATATATATATATATATATATATATATTTATATATTTAAAATGTAAAATACATTGTTCGTTGAGAGAGAGAGAGAGAGAGAGAGAGAGAGTGTGTGTGTGAGAGAGAGAGAGAGAGTGTGTGAGAGAAAGATTTATAGCCCTGACAACTGGGTGAGACAGTGAATTATTAAAGGCTTGAAAGATTCGTAGGACATTGGACCTTTTTTATCAACTGGAAAATGACCGCACCCAAAAACACACATTATTAATTTGAGTTTCTTGGATCTGCGACTCTCCCGGACGCCTGTCCCTTCTGATATAATAGTGATAATTAATTTTTATAATAGAAAGAAATAATATATAATCATCATTATTATTTATTATTACTAAAGTATATTATAGATGGATTTAGTAACACCCCGTTCCTAACATTACTCATCAATTACAAACCCCAATGCACTTCAATAAACTAATGAAAGCATATGGTCCTCCCGGGATTCGAACTCGGGACACCACACCCAGAACATAAGCATCTAAACCATTACACCACCAACACAGACAGCCACTCGTAAACAAACAAACTATAATCACAATCCGCTCCCACACAAAATAACACTTCCTTGTATTACTATATATATATGTGTCCCCAGCCTCACGCAGTCTTACAATTGGACAACTCCTCCACTCAAAGAAAATAGGTTAACGGAGTAGTGTTTGTTTTGTGCTCTATATATTCAGTTATTTACTGTATTTTTAAGTTTCCTCGCTAGACTTCCATCAAGCTTTAAAAAACACCCCCTAGACCCCCTTTCAAGATAATATTATATTTGTACATTTTTAGGTTGAAAAATGTCCTGGCCGAGAAGCCGATTCCTTCTAAAATTACAGGCTCGCTGTCGCTCGCCAGGAAACTTTCGACACCTAAATGGCACGAAAAGTCTTAATATTCACGCAAGGTCTCAAAATCGCCAAACTAACGGAAAGAACGTCCTTAACCCACTGAACCCCAGCGATGACAACGTGTCGTCGGCAATGTATGTAATGCTAAACCCCAGCGACGACAACGTGGCGTCAATGTTAATTACTCCGGTCCTATGGTACCTAGAGGGCTCAGATTTGTATGGGAACTGTGTAAGTATCCCACGCAACCTTGCCGATGGTTGACAACTCTCAAAGTCCAACCGTGTGCGCAAAAACATGGTTTTTGGGTGTTTTTGCCTTCAATTTTTTACTCTTGTAAAATCCGTTTTCGGGGGCTCTGTAGGACCAATTTTTGACCTTTTTTATTGTTTTTTTGTGGTTTTTCCTTCATTTCTAACCCATTTGCTATTGTTTCTGGAAAAAAATTGTTTTCAAAACCTGCCGGTCCCTGGTGGTACATTTATTTATAACTAGCTGGGGTTCAGTGGGTTAAATCTCAAAACTGATATGCTAAACATGAGGGAGGAGGGGGTCCACAAATAGCGAATACCTCCCCCATAAGCAAGTATGAATACATCCCATGGATAGCGCAGTACTTTACTTCTGATATTACTCCCGTTAAGGACTACCTAACTCCAAGTTTTTCAAAGATATCAAGTATTAATTTATACTATAGTTTCTCACATGGGCATCAGTAGTACTTTTATTGACACCGGTTCACACTAACTGTTCTATTTAATCATTTACTTGAATACAACACTATAAAGACTTCTTTTAGTTCTTTATAACGTTAACAATTACTATTTATGACACTAGAGAGTTGTTAATATGTTGTGCCTTCCCTCATACATAATTAGATAATTATCAGTCCTTCTAAATCCGAATATAACCGTCTGGAATAAGAATTTTGAGAGAAGTGAACAAAATTACGGCAAGCCTGGAAAATGTATACACATTCTCTAATACACTAAAGCATGATGGGTAAAATGATCTACTGTGTGTCCCTCCCTCTCGATTTATCCACCTGACAGTATAAACCAGTTACTCTCATATATTTTGTTTAGTTTCTCAGCCAAAGTATTTTTCCCTGTCAGGCCCCGTTCTCGTTTTCTGTTATTAATGTAAGGGGACACACCGCCCACTCCATCTAAAATATAAATACGGGGCCATCAGGAGGGAGGGTGGGGGTGGGGGCACAATGTTATGTGGAGAAAGAGAGAGAGTGAGTGAGAGAAAGAGAGAGAGAGAAAAAAAGAGAGAGAGAGAGAGAGAGAGACAAAGGGGGAGGGGTGGTAGGGGGAAGAAGAGGGAAAGCGAGAGCGAGATTTTAAATATTTTGATAAATTGAAAATTAAATTTTGTTGTGAATGATAATTGTAATGTTTGTACCACTATGTCGACTACTACAACTACTACTACTGCTGCTGCTGCGGCGGCGGCACCTTTACTACCTCAACACTAACCTTCATGACCTATTTAATAGTCATGTAGGCGAGAGTATTAATGTAGCTAATGTGTTTGAGAGTACTTGGTCAGAGTTTATAATGGTATATACACGAGTACTAATGTACAGTAGCTAATATGTTTGAGAGCACTCTGTATGGACTTGGCCAGAGAGTTAACCCTGTTTTGCCTGAGGATGATCTCACTTGTTTCGCTTTATTATTGGGAGATTTTAACCCCTACTGTAACAGAGGGTATTACTATAAATATACCCTCTAGTACCAGGCATTGTGGCCAAAATGGCTTCAGAGTCAAGAGAGAATACCCTCTCACCACCCCCTTGCCACATGACTCGTTGCCGCCGTTTGGGGGCTTCCGGGCTTGTAGGTGGAGCGGCCAAGGTTCTTGGCCGCTCTCCCTATCACCTCCAACTAATTTTGTCATGTCCTTTTCTTTCTCCTCCTTTCTAGTTTTCGTTTTTCCCTCTTCCGCTTTCTCCTGGGGCTGCCATCAGAGGCCGGTCTCCCACCCTTGAACTTTTGTGGTCCCGTCCCTCCCTTCCCTTCCGGTTGACTTCCCTGTTTGCTTCCTTCCTTTCTCTTTAACTGGTTCGGAGGTTCTAGTTTCCTTAGGGCTTCGCCTTGGTGTCTCTGATCACTGCTGAGTTGGCAGAGTCCACCTGGCGACAGGTGCTGCCGGCCAGGGCTCGCAAGGCTCGTTGCTGGAGGATAGGCACTATAGGGTTGCTTTGGGGTTTCTGACTCTCTTCTCTTCCCAGTGAGTGTGTCAGGTGACTACGCCGGCCCCGTTCTCCGTGGGACAAAGCTGCAGGACAAATGCCCGGGTTGTACAAGGTCCCTAGCTCAAAGCCGAGACCTGTCCCATCTCAATTGGCCTCATTCTGGGTTTCGTGGCCCTGCGGAGGTCTTTCTCCCTTTCGTTGCCAGGGGCACCTGGTAACCACAGTATCTTCTTCCATGCTTTACCCCCTTTTCTCTTGCTATGGTGACGACTTATGCTTTTTTCCCTGTTCTTCCCTGTTTATGGCTTCTGCTTTAGTGGTTCCGGTGAGTGAGCCCCTTGTGGCATGCAGCCTGCCACTTGGGGGTCTGTTGTCTGGCTGTCAGTCCGGTTCACCGCGGGAGCACGGTGAGTCGGGGATGGTTTTAGGTGCTCTCGACTGGCCCGCTGAAATATCCCTCGGTCGTCGCTCGTCCCTCTCGTCCATTACCGTTCCGAATCCTTCTACTACCCTTCCGTCTTCGTCACGTCTTTCTCCACCCTCCACTACCCAGGATTTCATCTCCTCTCCTGTAGTTATTTCTGCGTCTTCCTCTTCTTCCTCTTCTCCCTCTAGTCATGTCACTTCGACCCTTTTCTGCCCTCCCTCCCTCGTTCTCTTTCCTCTTCTTCTCCAGTTTCGTCCTCTTCTCGTCCTCGCTCCTCGGTCCTCCCTATGTCCTCTCTCTTTGCACCTCCTTCCTTTACTAAGTTTTTCTCCATCCCTGCTTCTGCGCCTCTAGCCGGTGATGACCTCCTCTTCCACCTGCGTCTCCTTCAACAGGTGGGAAAGGACGTCACCTTCCACTCCCGCCATGATGCCTCCCGTCTTGTTACCGTCCAAAACGAACTTCAGGCTACTGCTATGTCCTCTTTCGTCGATTGTTCTGGCACCCCCATCCCGGCTCAAAAAGATCAACGACTCAACTCCTGTACAGGGACTGTCCTGATCCCCGCTTCCATCCGTCTCGGGGGTCGTCCTTTCGCGGATTGCGCCGACCTCGTCAAGGACATCGTTGTCGCTCAAGACCACAAGGTGGTTAGTGTGGTATGCTACACTATCCCTCCTCGCTATCCTTCCACGCTATTCTTCCACGATATCCTCAACCTCTACGATGAGAGTAAAGCTGTAGATATTATATACCTTGATTTTCAAAAGGCCTTTGACAAAGTTCCCCACAAACGTTTACTGCTAAAACTAAAAGCGCATGGAATACAAGACGGTGTGTTGAAATGGATAGAAAATTGGCTCAGCGACAGAAAGCAAAGAGTAGTCATAAACGGTAAGGCATCAAAATGGACCAATGTAAGTAGCGGGGTACCCCAGGGATCGGTACTAGGACCAATTCTCTTTCTAATTTACATCAACGACATAGATGAGGGTCTCACCTGTACAATCTCAAAATTTGCTGACGATACAAAAATTGCAAATAGCGTACTCTCGAAAGAACAAGTTGACGATATGCAACACAATCTAGATAAATTGTCATGTTGGGCCCAAATTTGGCAAATGAGTTTCAATGCGGATAAATGTAAAGTACTACATATCGGATACCTAAATGAGAAAGCAAACTATTCGATGAATGGCACTCAGCTTAAGAATGTAAACAGAGAAACCGATCTGGGAGTAACAATATCGAGTAACCTAAAACCGAGTCAACAATGTTCAGAAGTTGTTAAGAAGGCAAACAAAATAATTGGCTTTATAGGCAGGTCATTTGAGCATAAATCCAAAGAAGTTATCCTAACCCTTTACAATTCCTTAGTCCGCCCTCTTCTGGAATACTGCGTTCAATCCTGGTGCCCTTATTACCAAAAAGATATAAACAAGCTAGAACGAGTTCAACGTAGAGTTACCAAAATGATACCTAGCCTAAAGAACAAACCATACGAAGAGCGTCTTAGAGAATTAAATCTATTTCCTTTAACCCAGCGCAGATTAAGAGGCGACTTAATTCAAGTGTTCAAAATCATCAAAGGCATCGACAATATGAACTGTAGTAAGTACTTCACTATCGACCAATCTAATTACACGCGGGAAACGGTTTATTGGTAAATCTTTTAACTCGCACGAATCTAAGAATTTCTTCTTCAATCGAGTTGTCAACTTGTGGAATGGGCTTCCCCGAAACGTTATAGACTGCATCACCGTTGATTCATTTAAACTCCGCCTAGACAAATATCTCGCATCAAACCCGCGACTGACTGCGTTTGTAAATGAATAACTTTATTTTATCCCCCCCTCAGTTACTAACCCATCTGTCCCCTACTAACTTCCTAATCCTGCCACGGACATTAGTTCCAGGGCAGTAATTCCCTTTCCAATGTTCCCTTACCCACTCTAAACCACTGTTTGGACACTTGATCCTCAGTCTTTTGGAGGACAAGCAACCTAGAAGGGTCACTGGATCTGTTGTTGCTTGATTTCCTTTGTACTCCTTTGTACTCCTTTGTACTCGCGACCTTCACCGCCATCCCGCTAACATTGCCAAGATCTCTTTTGATGGACTTTCCCTTCCTGCCCATGTTATTGTCGGTGGTACTCGCCTCCCCGTGACTGCGTTTCTTCCCCGTCCACTCCAGTGTCGCAGCTGCTGGCGTTTCGGCCACCCGGCTAAGTTCTGCCGTACAGCCGCTGAGAGCCCACTCTGCCCGCGCTGTGCGCAGTCCGGACATGCCGTTGGCGAATGTCAGTCAACGTCCCAGTTCTGCCTTAATTGCCGCGGCTCATTCGGCCGACTCTAAGATTTGCCCCGTTCATCTGTTCGAGTCTGAGGTTGCTGTCCTCAAAGCGAGACACGGCCTTACGCTCACCGCAGCCCGCCAAGAGGCTCGTCGCTTGGGCTTCAACCCTCAGTCATTTTCCAAGACTCTGTCTCCTCCCTCCTCTTCTTTGCCTACCTCTACCACACCCCCCCCCCTTTTTCTGGTTCCTCGGTTCCTTCCACCGCCTCCGCTCCCTCCGTCCCCCCGGTCGCACCAGTTTCGTCCTCTGCCTCCCTTCCTTCTACCGGTGCTTCTCCCGGATTTTCTCCTTCCTCCTCTTCAGTCTCCTCCGTTCGTCCTTCCGTCTCTTCCTTTTCTGTCCCTTTGTCTAACACTTTCTCTGTTCTCAGTCCTTCTCCTACTTCTGCCATTTCATCTTGCTCTCTTCCTTGTTCCTCCTCTTCTAGTCTCCCTCAACGCTCTCACCGTTCCAAGCCTCCCCCCCGTTCTCCGTCATCTTCCTCTTCTAGTCGCCCTAAATCTCCTACTCGCTCTAAACTTCCCTTCTCCTCTACCAAACGGGCTCCTGTGCTCCGTTCTTCCTCGCCCGCTTCCTCTTTTAAACGTAAGGGTGGTCTCCGTGATGTGCGGAGCTCAAGTCCCTGCGAGAAGAAGAAGAAGTCGCCTCCTTCTCCTTCTGTTTCCCTTTCTCCTCTCTCCGTCCAGTCTCCTCCTCCTCCCGTCACTGCATCCCTAGATTTCTCCTACGAAACCCTACCTAAGATTGATGAATTTATCCGTTCTTCCCACCCACCACCTTCTACTGTTCATGCCGAAGTTCATCCTACCCCCTCTTCTCTCCCCCCTACCCCTCTCCCGCCTTCCCCTGCCCCGTCCTCTTCCTCCACTCCCCCTTCTGGCCTTCCTCCGGGCCCTCCTCCTCTTCCTCCTCCTGACCCTCCCCCTCTTCTTTCTCCTGCCCTTACCCCCTCCTTCTCTTCCCACCCGCCGTCCGTCCTTCCTACCTCTTCCGACCCTCCTCCTTCCTCTCCTCTTTCTCTGTTAGACCTCCCTATGCCCCCCGGTTTCCAGTCTTCCCCTTCAACGTCTTCTCCAATTCCTGCTATTATTTCCCATCGTTAGCCTCTCTTGGCTATATTTCCACCCACGGTGTTAACTGTATTTTGTAAATATGTTGTATATAGTGTACGTCTTTTCTTCCCTCTTGTACGCGTCTTCTTTTTTAATCTTTTTTGTCTTTTTAATGTCCATTTTACAATGGAACATTCGTAGTTTTGCAGCACATCGTGTTGATCTTCGTTACCTTATCTCTAGGTTTAGCCCACTTGTTATTAGTTTACAAGAATCGCGTTTATCTAATGCCCCCTCCCCAATACCTTTTTACTCCTATATAAGTTCTCCCCAATCCCAGTATGCTACTTGCCTCCTCGTACATCATGATGTCCCAGTGTCTCCGTTAACTATCCGTACCTCTCTTAAATGCACGCTTGCCAGAGTGTTCCTTTCACGCTGGCTTACAGTAGTTTCCATATACCTTTCCCCCTCAATCCCGATCGATGTTCCAGAATTAAACAGGATCCTTTCTCTATTACCTCCACCTTTCCTCCTTTTAGGGGATTTTAATTGCAGGCATTCCCTGTGGGGTGACTCTACCGTTAATACATGAGGTCGTTCCCTTGAGGCTCTGATTCGTACACACGATTTATTTCTTTTAAACACTGGTTCCTCTACGCATTTTGATAGCGGCACCCGTACCTTCTCATGTATTGACTTGTTTCTGTGTTCCCCTACACTATCCTTGGATTTTACTTGGAAGGTCTTTAATGATTACTGTGCGACTGACCACTTCCTGATTGTCCTCTCCCCTACATCTTACTCCACAGTGCCGCGCCCTCCCCGTTGGTGTTTCGATCGTGCCGACTGGACATCTTTCGCTGATCTCACCGTTCCGCCTAATCCGACCCCTGCTTTCCCGGACCCTGATGCCATGCTTACCAGTTTCCTGATGTTTGTGCTCCATGCTGCCTATACTTGTATTCCACGCACCACTCGGAGTATGTCTTCTAAGTGTGTACCGTGGTGGACTGCTCAGTGCACTTCGGCTTTACGCAATAAAAGAGCCAAGTGGAAGAGTTTCCGTCGGAAAAAAGGCTCTCCATATGAGCGGGATGCGTATACTCTTTTCAAACAGGCTAATGCCGTCTTCCGTCGTACAATCCGCTCTGCAAAAAAATCTAGCTGGATGTCGTATGCCTCTACTATCAACGCAGATACACCTGTTCCACAAGTCTGGGCTCGCGTCAGGAAGATTGCAGGGAAACATGCGCCTACGCCGGCCCCAGTCCTCCATACCAACACTGGCATTGTGGGCGATCCGTCTCTGGTGGCCAATATGTTGGGACAACATTTCAGTGATGTTAGCACTGGCTCCCATCTCCCGCCCTCCTTCCAGATGCATAAACGCCGTTCTGAACTTAAGCGACTTGACTTCGCCTTATCATCTGATCAGTTTTTGAATGCCCCCTTCTCCCGGGCTGAGCTTGAGTCTAGCCTGGGAGCCTGTAAGGATACATGTGAAGGCCCTGACGGTGTCCATTACTTGATGCTGAAGCACTTATCTCCACCTGCGCTTGGCTTTCTCTTATCCATCTACAACCGTCTGTGGTCCACAGGCTTTTTTCCGGCTGGGTGGAGACATGCCATCCTTCTCCCATTCCTTAAGCCGGGTAAGTCGGGCCATGCACCAGCAGATTACCGTCCCATTGCCCTGGTCAGTTGTGTAGGCAAATTATTAGAACGCATGGTTCACTCCCGCTTAATGTGGCTCCTGGAATCAAGAGGCATCCTGTCACCTTTTCAATATGGCTTTCGCAAGGGCCGTAGTACTTTGGACCCATTATTGAGATTGGCGACTTCTATCCGCGATGCCTTTCCGGACACTAAGTCGGTTTTAGCTGTATTCTTCGATCTTGAAAAAGCGTATGATACTGCCTGGAAATACAACATCCTTCATACCCTTTTACGTTCTGGTGTGTCTGGCAACATGGCGGTATTCTTGAAGAACTTTCTCCGTGATCGTACTTTCCGAGTCAAGCTTCAGAATACATTCTCACGAACATACCCCCAACACGACGGTGTCCCACAGGGTTGTGTTCTTAGTACCATCCTTTTTATCCTAGCTCTTAATGGTATTATTTCTTCTCTCCCTCTTGGTGTCCGTGCTTCTTTGTATGTGGACGACTTCGCTATTTACGCTGTGGGTTTGGATATCGCTGCCCTACAATATCTCATGCAGAAGGCCATTGATGCAGCTGCGCAGTGGGCTACGGCCCATGGTTTTCGGTTTTCGCCCTCGAAATCTTGTGCCGTCATCTTCACAAAACGCCATTCAGTCCCGCATCCTGTTCTTACGTTGTATAACCGCCCTCTGCCTTACAGGTCCTCAGCTCCATTCTTAGGTCTCATTTTCGATACTCGGTTGACTTGGTACCCGCACATTACTTCGTTACTGACCTCCACCACCCGACGGCTTCAACTCTTACAAACCCTTAGCCACTTGTCTTGGGGTGCGGACCGGACGACTCTTCTGCGCCTCCATACAACGCTTATTCTCTCCAAGATCGATTATGGCTGCCAGGTATATGCCTCCGCTGCGCGTACAAACCTTAAGCGCCTAGACTCCCTTCACCGTCACGGTCTGCGCTTGTCGCTAGGGGCTTTTCGCTCTACTCCGGTTATTAGCCTTTATGCTGAATCAGGTGTCCCACCGCTATCATCCAGGCGGGATAAACTGACCCTTCGATGTCATCTTCGCCTTCTGCAACACAGTTCGGCTGGTTTTCCTCCCACGGCTTCCGGCTTAGCCCCATCAGTGTCTGCTACTTCGTTCCCCGGTCGGGTCTCTGCTTTACTAGCCTCCTTCTCTTTTCCCATTCCATCGGTGCTACCCCTCCGACAGTCAGAGTTCCCCCCATGGCTACTCTCTCGCCCTACCGTTTGTACAGCTGCCCTCCCCCCCTCTAAGGCCTCTTCAACCCCACAGTTGCTTTATGCTCAGTTTGCGGAACATATGCTACGCCACTCTTCAGCCGTTCCAGTGTACACTGATGGTTCCAAGACCTCCGCCGGTACAGGGTTTGCGGTTGTGTTCCCGGACCGGACCTTCCAACGTCACATCCAATCATGTGCTAGTGTCTTTACGGCCGAGTTATTTGCTATTTTATTTGCCCTACGTACTATTTTTTGTTCACACCTGCATACCTTTGTAATTTTTAGTGACTCCCTTAGTGCTCTTCAGAGTATTCAGTCTCTTCCCGCTGTTAACCCCTTAGTGCTGGAGATTCAAGAATGGTTGTTCCGCATCGCTACTAAATTGAAGTCCCTGTCTTTCTGTTGGGTCCCGAGTCATGTTGGAGTGCCTGGCAATGAGCGGGTTGATTTTTTCGCCCGCTCTGCTATTACCTCTCACCGACTCGTGCCACGACGTATTCCTGCATCTGATTACTTCCCGCGTGTTACTCAATTACTATGTCATCGCAATCGTCGATGGGAGACCGCTCTAGCCCGTCTTCGGCTCGGCCACACCAGGCTCACGCATGGTCATTTGATGTCCTGTGATGTCCCCACGCTCTGTCCTTGCTGCCATATTCCAGTGTCTGTCCAGCATCTCCTGATCGACTGTCCGCGTTTCTCCAATGCCCGACGGCAGGCATTCCCCTTCATATCCTCCCTTAATCGCCCCCTTGTCTTAGCCGATATGCTCGGAGAGTCCCCCACTTTCTCCCTCCCACATCTTATGCGGTTTCTCCTCCATACCCGTCTCCTTCAGCTTCTTTAATTAGTGTTTCCTAGTCTTCTTCTCCTCTACTCCGTATTGCGCCCAGCCCCACAACACCTCCGATGTTTTTTTTTTTTCCACAAAGTTTCTTTTGGTGCCACATAGTCTTTTTAGGCTTGGTGCGAATCCCTATTTTAATAATAATACCCTCTCACCCCAAAAGTTGGAGGAATACTGTCCCAGCTAGCTCCCACGGGCTTGGAGCCAAGCTGAAAAGTGTTGCCAAGGTCTCAGAGCAGTGCGCACTAGTTATGGTACCAGGTACTGCTCTATACAGGTAGTTACATGGACCGCATAGTACTGACGGACATCTTCGTCGCTGGTACTGACGTTTGACTTTTTTACTGACGGCTGTATACCATCGCTGGTACAGTAAGGGTTGAAAAGGTTCACCGCATTAGTTTTCCGATAATAAGACGGTTCTTCCTATTCAGGTGTCGATTATGTTCTGGGTGAGAGATAGCTAGCCTGTAACTTAGAAGAAATTGGCCTTCGGGCTGGACATTTTTCTATAAACAAAATCTACACATTTGCTAGCTTTGAAAAGAATCTGGGTGGGCACTTTGTAGTTTGAAAGATGTCTGGAAAGGCCTAAGGGACAAGCAAAAATGCATTGCTCGAAAATAGCAACAGCAAGCGAAATCATGTAATACCCTTAATCCTCTTGGTTTCACACAGTCTAACATTTGCTAAGAAATTTTAGAATATTTTATTTTAATGAAGCCAGGAGCCTGCATGGAGGGTTGGTAGCGTGCATACCGCGCCTGTGGGAGCCCATGGGTTGGGTCCTTGCTGATTCAATGTATTTGACACTCTTCCTCGTGGCCTCCCAACCGAGGTGCGGACATCAGAGGTACAGTAGACCATAGACCAGTGTCACATTTACAATGTGAATGCTAGCACCTGAGCAGCATGATCGAGCTGCTTACAATGGCAACACTCACAAGCACAACTACTCCAACAGTACAATAACATTTAAAATCACTTCATGCACCATACACACAACAAGCTATATAGAGCTGGAGTCACCGGCTGAATAAACCTCTTCCAGGAATCTTCGAGAATCTGGGGGAGACAGTCTCAGATTCGAACAGAACAATGTTTATGTCTACAATATGTTTATGTACCAAATGTTGCTGTTCAATTTGTTAAATGTTTTGTTTTTCGATAAATTGCATGGTATTGGAGTCTTAGGATATTATATAGCAGGCTAAGTATATACTGGATATGTATATATGATATATATATATATATATATATATATATATATATATATATATATATATATATATACACAGTATATATTATATATATATACAGTATATATATATATATATATATATAAATACTCTCTCTCTCACAGGAAGGTAGTTAACATACATAATAACCTGCTATCTCACCTCTCTCTCTTTTACTTACCCTCTCATTTCCGTTCCAACTTTCCTTTTAATTTCTTAACCCCCTCAGACTGAAATAGTTAACTTACTGACGAGGAGGCGGACCGCATGATATTATCCCCACAACAGTCAAAATCTCACTGAGGGACCGTTAGAAGTCGGAGGAACTTGGGGTTGCCACCATTTGACAGATTCTGATCTAACTTACCTAACTTACTGAGGCCTAAATGACGCTACAACGTCATATAACTTATTAGAGAGATATTAAGATAGGTTCATATGACGCACTGGCGTCATATGAGTATTTTGGCAAAATGCGTCATATGAGTCGGAGGGGGTTAAGATGCACCACCTCTTTAAACTTTAGGTTTGGTTTACTTGCTGTTTTCTTATATGATGCTACCCTTAGCTTCAAGTTGGTGATGAGATACTTATATATATATGGACCTACTACCTTAGTATTGTATAAAATACATAAATAAAATTACCTGTACACCAAACTTTACAATCAGATGTTATATATTACACTGAGTAGTCATAGGCCAGTGATTCAACATAGGAAGTATCTAGGAGGAGAACTAAATAATGTACCACCACAATATTGGTCCACTGAACTCGACTAATTTAATTAGGTTGATAACACTCCGGGGTTCAACATTTATGTTATGAAACCCCATTAAGGTTAAAGGTGTTGTTGTCTATCTACCTATTTATCTGTGTAAGCTCTATTCCTTGCACTCCTATTTTATAACAGTATTATATTAGTTACGGGTGGATGGGAATCGTTAGCCTTGGTCGGCAACCCATCTAGAGAAGAAAACCTTATATAAATCCGTACAGCTTACCTAAGGGTAAAGCAGGTTAGTGGATGGATTAGCCACACACCACTGTAGAAAAATAGTGCTAATAAGATACATAGAAGGCCTCGGAGTCGGACGGACCCTAAATTGAGTGGTCAATCCTGTAAGTTCTTCAGTAAAATGGCATTGGTTGTCTCTCTTACAGGGGATAGGTCCGCTTAGGGGTATTTTGTGTATGGCCACCCTCATTAAGGGGAGTAAGGCGTCTGGCATTAGATAGATTGATAGATTATATTAGTTATTTTTATACCTCCTACTCTCAGTCACACACACACACTATCTCTCTCTCTCTCTCTTTCCTTTAACCAGCTTTTCTGAGAACGTTCTTAAGGTTATGAGTTTCGGTCCAACTTGGTGGAGGAGGACCACAGGTTGGCGGAATGGAGGGGATGGGGAAAATGAGATGAGAGAGAGAGAGAGAGGCAGGGGGATAAAAAGGAGAGAGAGAGAGAGGGGCGGGGGGTCTGGGAGGTAATAGGAACATGCCAAATTAAATATAGGCTATATGTATGTTATATGCCATTTTTTAATCAGTATTTCACATTGCCTGAACATTTTGGTCAAGAGCGCATTTGGTGTGCACATAAGGACTCGTAACGCACATCCATAATTATGCACACACACGAGCACGCATATTTTTTGTTTGCTTTAATTTATATATTGTATATTCATATAGTATGTCCTTAATGCTGCTTGCAATCTCTTAAAACGTGTATTTTCCTCTGACGAACAACTAGATATATATTTTGCTGTAGGACAAATTCGATGTGCTTTTTTTCTCTCTCTCTCTCTGTCTCTCCATCTTAGGAAATTTAGCATTTAATCTGACTTGAAAAGTTATTTATATTTTTATTGTGTTCTCCTTTCAGAAGATACTGGAGGCGGTATTGACGCACTGCAGACGTGAAGGTAAGATTATGTATTTTCTGTATACTTCCTCAAATATTATTAATTAACGCAAATAATTATTCAGAGTAAAATATACTCTTGACACATTTTTACCACATATTATTTTTTCGTCGTAATGGCTTTTAGTGGATATAATATAAAAGTCTTATTAGATTTATTTCTTGCTGGCCCAAGGGAAAAATAATATGAGATGTGTTGCAGGTTTTGCAAAATGACTCGTCCCAAACTTTAATATATTTACTGGAAATAATTAGTTGCACGCATATTTAACCCCGTGTTGTATCAGATGATTGGATAATATAATTATGCAAGGTTGAGAATGTCTTATTCTTGCTATTGTATAATGGCTGTATATTACTTGACCATTTATTAATTACCTTCCATATCCTACTATTATTATGCACTATCTATATAGAAACCATACACAAACTGGTGCAAATTATGTTTACCAATAAAATCCTTATTATATGTAGTAAGAATTAAAGGAAGAAAGGAGAGTATCAGGCGATATTTGTGGAAAGAGAAACGGAAATTATCTAAGGTGAAAAATATTTAGATTGTTTATGGTTTTGTTGAGAGAGAGAGAGAGAGAGAGAGAGAGAGAGAGAGAGAGAGAGAGATATATATATTCCACCATCAAATCTCACACACGCACAACTTTGGTTTATAAAGATCCTTGAAGCCGATTTGTTGTGGTAGTTTCCTGGGGTACTGCCATTTTCATCTTGTGGTTAAATTGTTATGGGCATTGTTTTACTACTGGTAAATAATAATAATTGTGGTAGTAAAATAGGAAGAAATACAGGTATCAAGAGTTTCACCTAATTGGGCCAATCACTGAGCTGCATTAGAAGTTGCAAATTGTGATCTCCGGTGCGGACTTAACTTTTTCATTGCATCGGCTTCTATAGGGAAGAATACACCAGGCGGCTATTTTCTTGTTACTTCCGTTCAATATACGTCGCCCTCGCGCTATGTCCGTAGCCCTGAGCGAATTGGAATGAGCTTCAATGAAACTATTTGGTCGAAATCTCCCTATAACGGTCACCATACCCTCCCTACCTCCTCACACCAACCAGGAAAATTGATCAATAATTTGCTTGTATGGTTATTGACAATTCGACCCCCCAATCTACAATTTTCTCTTTCACTTGCACTTGTGATAACTGGATGATATTTACAGTTATTTTTCCATGTTTGTTTTTATTTACAAGACCGTATGAGTTATTGAAATGAAGAAGAGATAAACCTCATAATCGTACCTGGTATATACAGTAGCTGTCATAATTACATGGAGGAAGTACCTCAGTTTTCGTTGATTTTCAGCTTCTAAAACACCTTCATTGTACACACACCCTCTCGCAACCAATGCACTAAGCACATTGATATAAGTATGGGTGGCAAGCTTAGAACCTCCTGGAAGCATCTGCCATCAAGCAGGGCAGGTTATTAAAACCAACTCCACCGGTTTTACCAGAACATACATGTACATTGGCCGCAGTGTAAGTTTTATATATATCGGACGTATATTACGTTGGCTGAAGTGAAACCTAGACCTCCATCAAACTTAAAATAACATCCATTAGATCCCCCTTTAAGATTGATTTGTACATTTTTCGGTAGAAAAATGTCACGACCGAAGGCCGGTTCCTTCACAATTACAGGCTCGTTATCGCTCGCCAGGATTTTTTTTTTACATCTAATGGGCACGAAAGGTCTTGATATTGACAAAGAAATGGGGTGAAAGATCTTAAAATCGCCAAACTAATAGGCCGAGCGTCTTAAAATCTGAGAACTAATGTGGCTAAACATGAGGGAGAAGAGGGCCCATAAAAACAACCCATCTCCCCTGAAAGGTACCAAACTTACCAAGGTAGCTGTGAGTGCACCTCTGCTGCACGCTGTTTGGTCGGCTGCTTCTTATGCTGCAACTCGCAGTTGCATCCCAAATCCCAAGCTTGCAGCCAAGTATCCAGTATCAGCTTCTCGTTTTTGGTTTGACACTTCTGCTGCTCATTTTGTCCAGCACCCTCACTTGTCTTTACTTGAGCTAGGCAGCTTGTTGTCAGAGGAATGTTGTACTGTTCACCTACCTCTTGGTGTATGTTGTAGTATCTGTACCCTTCCTCTTGTGCAATGCCATAGAAAAAGCATACACCACTGACAGCGAATAGTAATCCTTGTTAGTATGTCAGTTTTAGCAAGAGTGGTATTATGATCTTTCCAAGATGAAATAGATATAACTAGAGTATTGAAAGAAGATGAAGGGTTGATTTGTGTTTTGTTGAAGAATAATTGATAGTCTTGCAGAAGATTGCGATACAGAGATAGAGTAAGAAATTGGGTCTTGGAGGAGTTGAAAGTAACAAGAGTATATCTGCCCCAATCAGAAATAATTGATTGATCAAAAGATAGGCTTGCCATGGCCCAGTTGCGTGAGTTTTGAAGTGATTGCATGCTGGGTTGATGAGAAAAACTACAGTACTGGCATAGTGTAAGGTAGAGTCATCAGCATATGAGGGGATAGGACTAGAGGTACAGTTGAGGAGATAATTAATAAATATAAAACAGAGAATTGGAGACAGGACAGAACCCTGAGGAACACCGGCACTCTTGAATGTGTGAACCCCCATTTAGTGCGCTCGGCCGCCGTAACCAGTATGTGCGTGTCATTATGTTTCGGCTGTGACAAACCTTTTCTCTCTCTCTCTTCACTTCATTATAATGGCCAACAGATCTTTCTCATATAGCTCAATATACTGTACATGCAGGCTGAAGATATGTTTCAAAGGTTTTCAATATTTAAGGGGAGATGGTTCACTTTTTGGGTGATTTTTGCATGTATTCAGTATTTTTCTAGTTTCTTCCCTAGACCTCCATCAAATTTAAAAAAAAACATCCATTAGATCCCCCTTCTAGATTAATTTGTACATTTTTCGGTAGAAAATTTTCCCGGCCGATGGCCGGTTCTGCCAACATTACAGGCTCACTATCGTTCGCCAGGGAAAAAATCGACACCTAAATAGCACGAAAGGTCTAAATATTGACAACGAAATGGGGCGAAAGGTCTTAAAATCGACTAACTAATGGGGCAAACATCTTAACATCTGAAAAGTAATGGGGCTAAACATGAGGGAGAAAGTGGTCCAGAAAAACGGCCCATCCCCCCTTAAAGGTATGGTGTTGTTCTACTACACACTACATGCCTGGGTTCGAAACTTGGCCTGGTCATGAGTACAAAACGTAAATTCAGTCTTCCCTTTTCCTTCTCCTCCCTCCCTGGCCTCCTTCAGGAAACTCTGATAATCTCTTTACCAACCTCTCGGAAAACACGTGAAAATCTTATATTCTTTGCAAGATCTTGCCTCGGTTCTCCCTACCTTCACTTTTCATTTAGATGTTGTCGTATTTGTCTTTACTCTATAACTTATTTTCACTTATTTGTCCTCCTGCTCTACGACTGTTTCTTTTTCTTTCCGTGAACTGTCATGTATTGTCATCCCGTGAAAATTGAATGTTCACCTCATCAATCATGTTGTAACTCATTGATTACTTTAGTTTTCAGTAACTTTCATCCTTTGCCTGATTATTTCTTCTTCCCTTTATAATTATTCTGTTGTTCACAACTATTATCATTTGAACTTTCTTTTTCCTTGCAGCATGTGTAATTATCATTATCAAAAGATTTGTGTTGTTGCGCCTTCATCTTCTTGCTTATTCCTTTTTCGCATTTTACTTTAGTGTGTATTTGTTTTAATTTCACTGTTATTTATTTGTTTCATTGTTGCTGCTGGTTTGCATGTCTACTTGTATACTGTGTTTTATGATCTATTATTCAATATTTTACTCAGGTTATATTCTTTCTTCTGGGTTCTATAAATATTATATGATTATTTTCTTGGACTTTTCTTCCAAGGTATCAGGGTCCAACATCGGCTTTAGTGTTCTCACCCCTCACATCTTATATTCGGTGCTACAATTACATTTATCAAATTGTTGACGTTTCTACTAGTGTTCACTAGTGGTTGTTTACTTTTGGTGGCATGCTTTACCTTCTATTTCACTTACCTTAATTTAATTATTATAATCGTCTATGTTATATTCTTTACTATTCCTATATTATCTACTAAGAAAATATATTCAATAGTTATTTATTGATTTTGTTCAGTATTATTCTTTTTTTATTTTTATTTGTAGTTAATTCTTTTACTCTCTCTTTCGATTACATTGCAAACAAACATACAACTCTAATATATTAGGGTTTTATGTGCATTGTATATAAAAGCTTATTCATTTAGTAATAATTATATTGGTACTCGCAGTTGTTCTGGTACCCTTTGCAATATAATGTCCCTAACCTCCTTCACTTTTACCAATGGGCATATTGAAGTTAGGAAGCCTGTATAAAACCTGTAAATCCCACCATCCATACTATAGGTAGCGCCAACGAACTTGACAATTTTCTTGACCCCTTAACTTCTCATAACCCAAAAGAGCCTAGAGCAAACTGGCTGTAAATATCAACACCTATTTCCTGGTGGGCTCTTCCCTAATGATAGAAATGACAGCTTGATTTCTTTCATTAATTTTGAGTTATGAGAAGTTAAGGGGTCAAGAAAATTGTCAAGTTCGTTGGCGCTACCTATAGTTCTCTTAGCCCTAATCATGAACCTTCTTGAGTGTTTTTATTCCTTTATATACTTTGGGGAGACGGGAGTTTCTACTTGAATATTGACAAGATCACCATAAAGTGTGAGAACAATGCAGAGACTCACTTTTGCATAAATGTGAATTACTAAAATAATCAAAGTGCAATGTATAAACAGAAACACATAAAACATATATTTGTTTGGAAACCAACCCGAAAGTTATCACAATTTTGTTTCTTGTTGAGGGGTGACATAAGCCACTAACATTATAATACCAGCCTTCGTGAGTGTGTGTGTGTGTGTGTGTGTCAGTCGGAAATAATATATCTGTACAATCTCTTTTTCTCGCCTCATCACTTCCCAACAACAACATTACTTCCCACTCCCTAATCTTACACCACATTTGTTTTTATACTCCTCTCCTTTCCTCCACCATTTGAACCTCCCTTCTCCCTCGTCCTGGTGTTGATCGCCTCCTTCAGACAGTCATCATCACATTCTCTTCAACACACATCAAGGATAAAGCCGGCACATGTTGTCTACTTGTGAGATCAGTTCCTTGTCCTCTTTCAAGTTTGCTTTCCTCTGCTTTACTGTGTGCGTCTGTATGTTACAGCTCTTGTGTTTCTGAAACCTGTGCAACTATTATTATCAAGGCCAAAGATAGTTTAATGTTTGATAGGGCTTCCAGTGCCATGGTTGTGTGTGTGTATGTGTGTCGGGGGGGGGGGGGGGAATGAAGATGCGTTAAGACCGCGACAACAAATATTATGCATGTATGATTAACACTTTTCTTGCAGCGAATTATATATAGGAATAATACACCCAGGCATCTACTTTCCCGCTATTTCCGCTCAATATTCGTCGCCTTCACGCCATATACGTAGCCCTGACATAATTCCAATTAAATGATTGGGTCGATTTCTCCCCATCAATCATTCATTGTGAGCCTAGCAGCCTTGGAAATATTGAACGAAAAGTTTCTTGTTCTGGTTCTGCTCACAGCCCTTCACCAAGCTTATTATTGCCTTCTCTCTCCCTTCCTCTATCGTGTTTTACGCTCACGATAAATCGATAATATAATCCGTTATTATATCAACTTTTGTGTTTACAGGACAATATAAGTTATGGCTACAAACATGAAATGAACCTCAGATTTATACCTGGTATTTAGCTGTCACAAATAAATGTAGATGTAACCCTGTTTTGATTGTATTTCCGCTTCTGAAACACCTGCTCTTTGGACACACACCCTCTCTCAACCAATGCATGGAACAGACTGACATAAGTATGGTGGCAAGCTTAGAAGCTCATTGAAGCATTTAGCAAAAGTTGGGGGGGGGGGGGGTACAACCAACTCGGCTGGTACTACCAAAACGTATGGGTATGGGTCTTTTTTTTTACGTGGAACGTACTCATTAGGTATGCGAGGCTATGAAGAGAGCAAAAATAAGAATACAAACATTAGATATGGGGTGCAAAATAGTCGTGTGTTAGCAGCTCTACACAGTGGTCTCTAGTTATCATGTTTATTGTTATTTTACCTTGTTTCTTACGTTCACAAACTAGATTATACCGTACATTTGTGATTATCCTTATCCTAAAAATCCTCCTATTTATTTGTATGTATTTGTGTCTCGTTTGACGCTATTATAACTATTCCATGCTTATACAGATCGGTAAAATTAATCAATGAAATGCTTTTGAATATATAAATATAAATATTTTACAATCCCTGAGTTTATTTTTAGTATAAGTTCATTCTTTCACTATTTGTACTGTGCCGGTACTTCCTTCCAAATTAAGGGGAGACTGACCGTTTGTTTGTTCTATTAATTCATTTATTCATATATTTTGTTAGTTTCCTCCCTAGACCTCCATCAAGCTTAGAAAAATACCCGCTAGACCCCCCTTCAAGATATATTTGTAAATTTTTCGGTAGACAAATTTCCCGGCCGAAGGCCGATTCCTCCTAAAATTGCAGGCTCGCTAACGCTCGCCAGGAAATAATCGACACCTAAATGGCACGAAAGGGCTTAAAATTGACAACGAAATGGGGCGAAAGGTGTTAAAATCGCCAAACTAATGGGCCGAAGGTCTTATAATCTCAAAACTAGTGGGGCTAAACATTAGGGAGAAGGGGGTCCAGATAAACGGTCTGCCCCCCCTTCACATGCTAAAAGGAATGTCCCACTATTCTGTTTCCTCGTCCTTTTGCATATTCAACAACATGTGTCCATTTTTCTAGAATCTCAAACGCTTCCAATATTTTCCCTCCAAGTGTACAGT
Organism: Paralithodes platypus; assembly: GCA_032716605.1. Lineage (NCBI taxonomy): Eukaryota > Metazoa > Arthropoda > Malacostraca > Decapoda > Lithodidae > Paralithodes > Paralithodes platypus. The sequence continues at coordinate 23,874,159 of CM064504.1, read as the reverse complement.
CTAGGTCACGGTTCCCACTGTATACTGTATGTGTTCACTTCATCAAGAGGGTATGTTCTCTCTATTTGTTGTTTATATTTAGTATATGCTTTATTATGTTCAGAATTATACAGTCCAGTATATCAAGTATTTTATAGGAAAGTGTTTTATTATATTTTCAGTCTATATGCGTTTGTATTTATGATTGACCTTTTGCATTCTTCAATTTTATTTCTATTTGTATTCGGTTCCAACTACTAACTGATATTTATCGTTCATAACCACTTAGCTTCTTTAACTCCCTCCTGTTATATATAATTTGTATGTGTTAATTTGTGTACCTAAATCTCTGTCTTGGTCATAGTATTGCCTATTTGATTGTCTCTTTTCTAAAAAACAAAAAACCAAAAAACCAAAAAAAAATATATATATATACCGGTATTATATATATATATATATATATATATATATATATATATATATATATATATATATATATATATATATATATATATATATATATATATAGAGAGAGAGAGAGAGAGAGAGAGAGAGAGAGAGATAGATAGATAGATAGATATAACATTATAATTATATATATATATATATATATATATATATGCGTGTGTTTGTGTGCGTATGTACTATGTATGTGTGTGCACTATGCGAGTGTGTGTGTGAGAGAGAGAGAGGGAATGTGTATATGTGTGTGTTCGTCTGGTCCTAGTTTATTCCTTCTCCTTCCTCGTTCATATTTATCTCTCCATTCCTCTTCCTCTCTCCTCATCACCATCGTCTTAACTTCCTTCAGTAAACTATCATCACCCTCTCGTCCATATACATCTCGTGAATTGCGAGGAATATCCACGTACTTTACGAGATGCTACCCTTGACCTCCTTCACTGTGTCTCTCTCTCTCTTCTTGGTGTAACTTGTATTTTACTGTTCTAGAGATTGTTAGGGTACGTCACTGTATTTTCCTCTGTGTTGTATTTATTTATTGTATTTAGTTTATTGTTTTGTTCTTTATTTTCTTTGTTATCCGAATCTGTCATGTTTATTATTTTCTTGATTTTTGGTGTGTTCTGAACTTTGTCTTCGATTATATTGGATATCTGGTCATACAATAATCCTGCATGTTCATACTCTCTCTCTCTCTCTCTCTCTCTCTCTCTCTCTCTCTCTCTTTAGAAACACAAATGACTCCATCATCACAGTAATTACAGCCACACAATGAACCAGGGATTTTATAATTAACTCATAATTTCCCATAATTTATGTGCAGTACACTCAAAATAGGCTTGATTAAAGTTTTACAATGAATAAATAATTTCCTAAATAATATAATTCTTGGTATACAGTAAAATGAAATTATCAGTTACTGTACAATATGTAACTAATACAAGGAAAACACACACACACACACAAGGAAAACACACACAAACATACACAAACACACACACACACACACAATAATTCACATTCGCCAATTATCCGCTCTGAATGATTGAATGTAGTTTACTTGCTCTCTTTATTCGTTACTAGGAACACGGCGTTGCCCGGGTTTAAATTCTACTACCATAATCACCATCATCAATCACTACTACCACAATCATCACAATACTACTACTACCATAATCACCGGCCTCGACCTCCCTGTGCCTCATTAAACGGCGACCTCGATTTCGGCTGCTAAATGACCTCCGATTTTGGATCTGACCTCATCCATACCCCCATTTTGGAGATCTGAGAACAACTTTCGTTCCATACACCTTTTCGATCGGAGGCCTCCTTCTGCCCCAAACGGCAATTTTTTTCGCATTTTTTTCGCTCCCGTATACTACATAAGTTCTGCCGAAAATGTTATTAAACAAAAGTGTCTCTGATTTCCACTAAACTCGCCTAAAACCATCTCCAAAGCCTGGGCTTTCCAACGGTGCCCCACACTCCCACCTGGCACCAAAACTGTGGGAGGAGTTTAGTAACAAAAGTCGGGTAACTGACAAACAGACAAACATTGACCTTTATTTATTAAGATACGTTAAGTCATTATTTTATGTACACTTTGTTGTTTTGTATGTGTGTACGTCTTTCTATGTAGCCTATCTAACTGTTAGGAAGTTGGTCAAGTCATCCAAGCAGCCTAGAATTGGGCACATGCTGACCTAATGTCTATAAGGATCCCCCCCAGAAGTCGTGGCACAAGCCCCCTTCGTCAAAACCCTTTCCAACCCTTGAGATGTCCATGACCACGATTTGCCATCTTTGTCCGGAAATGTCTGGAAGGGGGCGAAGCCTCTTCAGTTTCTCTGTCCTCCCATTGGCCTAGCCAAAGTACTACAGTTGATGATGGAGAAGAATTCCAGCCCTCCCATTGCCTAATCCCTGCAGCAGAGTGTGCGGAGCTGCTGATCTACGAGCCCTCATAGAAAGTTATAAGATGGACGCCCATGACCCCTACTACGAAGAGCTAACTACACATTGTGAGATGGAGCTCTCAAAACTGCTAGAGCCTAAGACGAAGGCAGCCACCGAAGCCCCTGTACCATACTACTGAGCCAGCCGCCCCTGACGATGCCCCAAGAAATCCCGCTACCTGAGAGGTCGTGCTGTCGGCGCCCTGTGTGTGGCCCTGCTGCCGATGCCCTTGTGTGTGGCCTAGCTAACAACTACCCGAGAGACCCCCTCCAGGAAGTCCCCTGCTGAAGGAATGACGAGCCTGCCATCGTCGCCCTGGTCCAGGAGGGCCACCTCCCCACTTTTGAACTAGCTGTTAATTGAGGTGTTAGACGATTTTTAGAACACTCTTAGAAGTTTTGCTAGGATTTCTATTGAATACTATCTGCTGTTCCCTGAACCCAGATAAGTTATTGGTCACTAAACCTGTAACTTGCTTCACCTTTATAATCCAGTTAGATTAAGATTCAAACCAAGTCATTCATTAGCTAGACAAATTGCTTACTGTTCCCTAAACCTAAATGCTTGCTGTTCCCTGAACCCAACTTCCCGAGCTATGACTTAAGTTGATCAGAAAGATACCGTAGATATTTGGTGTTCCCTGAACCCAAGTATTGGAAGCTAGAAACTTTACATAATCAGCTTAGTGCATGTTGAGCTTAGCAGTGCAAAGCCAAAAGTGTTAAGGTTAGTGTCTGCTGTTCCCTGAACCCAGGCAAGACAGGTATCGTGATACTAACATATTGTGGTTCTCCAGAGTCCAGAATCCAAGACCCATATTAACTTTATTATTTCACAATTATGAGAGTGCTCACGAGCAAGTCTGGTCCGGTAGAGTATGAGATTGTACTTACATAGTGTTATTATTGTCTGTGGTCGCCAGAGGCCCAGGAATATGATGTGGATTGAAGTTGTGTTGTTGCTGTGTAATAATGATGTGTACTTTGTATGCTCCTTTTATTTATATTTATTTAACTAGTTGTATGTATATGCTTTTCTTTGTATGACTTATCCAGCTGAGTATTATATAACCCAGGCCTTAAAACTAAATATTTAATTAGAAGGTATTTGCCTCAGAGACATCACCTATTTGATAAGAAATGCTTTAGCATTTTCATCTCATTAAACACTTCTAAATCAGCAGTGCTATAAGTTTGGATTTAAAATACAAATTAGCACTTGCAATACATTTCCTCTTTACATTGTTATACCTCAACCATTAGTTCCTGCTGTACACAATAATTATATTGTTACGCTGGCCAGCTTGCCAGAATGTACTCGTGACTCGCTAGCACTCGCCGCGGCAGTGAAATGGGCTATAATAATCGTAGAACGATATTCTTTCTTTCTTAGTATTCATGTTGTTACAGACAGATCAGTGTTTGCCTTTATTCTTGTCTGTGACACTTAGAAGTATTTTATATCCATGGTAGTGATTATAACATGCAGCGCGTGAGAGAGAGAGAGAGTCGGAGGGGAGAGCGAAGAGGCAGTGTGTGTGCGTATGTACGTGTGCATTCCTCGCTCGGTGGGCCCGCCCGCTCGCTATTGGACGGCGGGCCTGGCATGGCATATGACGTCTGCTTGTCATGTGACGTAGCGGCCTGTGATTGGTCGCAGAGCCATCTGGTGGCCAGACTCAGTACTTCTCTCCTTCTCTCTCGTCAGAACATGGTATCGCGCGCTCGGCCCTACAAGTCCCTTGCATTCTGTCCCACATCTAACCCCCTTTACTGCTGTGCCTCTCTCTGAACTCCTTCTTTCCAATACTTCTTATCTTTATTCAATTACCCATCCCTTCTGGTTCTCGCTTACGACTTCCATAGTCGGCCAGTCGTATTACCAGTGCCTGTTCTCACATATATGTTTTGCACTAGCTTTAGAGTTTATTAGAAACATAGTCACATGGATTCATATTGTTGGGTGCTTCTAATTATTTGGTTGTTCTTTATTACTATTTAATGCTAGACAGTGGAGGGTATCTTTGGTCGTTGTCTGTGTTATGTATATGGCAAGTCAGAGCCTGTACGACTTCGACGGAGCTAGGTAGCCTGTAGTACACCCTTGTGCATATTTTCCTTTGCGAGCTTAGCAGTATACAAGCGAAGGGCTTTTGCCTACTCTTGCTTGTATACTTGCTAACTCATTTTGTTGACCTTTGAGGAGCGCCAGGGTAAGACCAGATACTTGAGATCTGGACTTACCAAGAGAGCCTCCTAGTCACTTAACGTAAGATAAGGGACATCTGTTCAGGGGAGTCAGTAGGCTGCGAGCATGCTTGAGCTCTGCCTAGGCTCCCTGCTGTACCTTTATGCTGCTGCTAGACTTTATTAGTAAGAAAGACAGCATTTTGTTTATTAACTTTAATCGCGTATGCTTTAGCAATTATTCACGTATTGTTTTAGCCTAGGTTGATGCATAGTGCACAACCCAGTATGGCTGTTACTTTGGCTAAGGAAGTACTGTTTTTGAGTTGCTGTTGTTAGTGCTGTCACAGAGTTGTTGCACTCTCTTGTTTCCATATATGTATCCTACTTTTTGGTGTATTTAAGATACACGTTTTGGTGTCCTGCCCCCTGCATTATTCCTGTTCTATATTCGACGAGCATCTTAGAGCATCAGACGTTTTCAGAAGATTCCATATCTGTTTGCTGTAGGACTAGACTTCAAGTGTTTTCAAAGAGCATTGAAGAGTTTTAGTGTTGAGTTCAGACTCACACTAAAGATAACGTAAGCATATAATCTTTTATTAAATCTTGTCATAGTTTATTTAAGCATTGTTATTACTTGAGAGCTTTTTATTAACGTAATTACTCTTGTTGTGAGTAGGCTTTGCCGTCACCGGAAAGCCTTTGTAGAAGTACACTTAACCCAGTTAATTGATACCCCGTTATCCAGTAGATTAACTCTATAGGGTTTAAGTGTTTTGTTTACCGGCTTAATAGTTCGAGGGTTTGGAATTAGCGTACCGTTGTTGCAGATCTAGCCTATCTTGTAGTCCAATATTAAGTGCCCTTGTTTATTTCGTTGTGCCGGTCGTAACAATATGGGTTAACTACATTAGAATATATTTGATGATGTAATATTACATTGCATATCAATATCAAATACTATAACCGTTTGAATAATTGCTGAACTATTCAATAGCTAAAGAAAAGAACTTCACAAACGTTTAGTATAAATTATCAATTTGAAAATAGATATGGTATACGTAGGTCATATGTGAATTATTTATAGTGAAAGTTGTCGTAATCCTCTGATCAAAATGACTGTCAATGTGTCAGTAAGGGAATTTATATGGATATTTAATAGGGATGCTTGAAAATTAAAAAGGAATATTTTATGGCGTATACCCTATTGTTTGTTTCCGGGTTCACCTATTTGGAATGTATAGGATGAGTTTGTATTGTTTATTTTGTATTTAACTCTTTATCAGCATAATTAGCTATGCAACTAATTATGTTCTCGATTATTTGTTTCATGTTATTCCACTCTCTCTTATTTGTTTGTGTTGTATGTGTGTGTTTACTTAACTATACAGAGCAAGAGAGAGAGAGAGGGTACGTATATATGGTTATTCATCTAACCCACACACACACACACACACACACACACACACACACACACACCCACACACACACACACACACACACACACACACACACACACACACACACACACACACACACACACACACACACACACCACACACACACACACACACACACATCACACATCACACACACACACACACACACACACACACACACACACACACACACACACACACACACACACACACACACACACACCTGGTGATAAGTTGAGGACGTCTGGTCGTCCCTCGGTCATGCTGATGCACCACCGCCAGTAGTAGTCATCCACCGCTCGTCCCCGTCCCCAGTGGAAGACACGGGGGCAAGGGGACCAGTAGATGGACTGTCCATGGTAGATAGATCGGTAATAAAATTACCGTCTGCCCTAATCAGGGCAAGCTGATCAGGAATGCTGTTACTCAGTGCCCTGATGTTGTAGTGGGGCATTTTTGGCTGGTCAGGGACACTTTTGAGGAACCTGTCCAGCACCCTCTTGAACTGGTCAGCCGAGGAGCACTCTGCATCACGCAGAGTCTTGGCAGCGCGTTAAAGAGTGTTGGGCCCCGGTATGATATTGAGGTCATTCTCTGAGTCACCACTCTGGCCAAGGCTCTATTATTGATGTTTCCCAATTCACAGAGCTTGCCTCGCCTCTTGCTGATTTTCTCACTTATTTTTGACTCATTGTTTAAGTTTGGGACTTGGCCATTTAGCATTTTCCAAACGTAGATTATGATGTACCGCTCACGCCGTCGCTCTAACGAGTACAATTCAAGTGCTTTAAGTCTTCCCCAGTAGTCGAGATGTTGCACGGAGGAGATCTTGTTTGTAAATGTACGTTGGACGCCTTCAAGTGATTGTCGTTCTCCAACCCTCCACGGGTCCCAGAGTTGGCAGCAGTACTCGAGGATTGGCATTATTAGAGATTTGTATAATATCATCATTGATTTTTCTTCCCTTGTGGCAAACGTCCGTAGAATCCAACCCATTTGATTGCGAGCAGAACGGACTATGTCTTGGATGTGTTTGGTAAATGTTGCATCACTGCTTATTGTTACCCCTAGATCTTTAATATTGGCCACTGAATTGATACTGTTTCCATCATAGGTTGAGTACACAGTATTTTCTTTTAGTTTGATATCAGGTCCATATCTAATGAGGTCAAATTTGCAGCTATTAAAAGACATGTTATTATTTTCCGCCCAGTGGTACAGCACATTCAGATCCTGCTGGAGTGATGCTGCATCGTTCTCATTCTTCACTCTTCCAGACACCTGTGTATCGTCGGCAAAAGATGAAACTCGAGCCATCTGAACCTCAGCATCTATGTCTGACAAGAGTATTAGGAACAATATTGGTCCAAGAACAGAACCTTGGGGAACTCCACTGGTCACGTTTGAATCTGTAGACACACATCCACCAACTGCTACAGACTGGACTCTATCTCTGAGGAAGGCACTTATCCAACATCCTACGCGTCCACTGATCCCGAGTTTCCGAATCTTATGGAGGAGGACGTCATGGTCGACTTTATCAAAGGCCTTCTCGAAGTCAAGGTACACCACATCCAGGTTGGCTCCATCCTCCAGTGTTTGCAGAATATAGTCATGGTGCTCCAGCAATTGAGACAAACAGGACCTCCCTCCTCTGAAGCCATGTTGTCCATTGTTCATCTTATTGTTGTTTTCTAAGAAAAACACTATTTGCTTACTGATAACTTTCTCAAATATCTTGATAATGTGAAAAGTCAGTGCAATCGGTCGGTAGTTCTTGGGTAGGGATCTTGGTCCTCCTTTGTAGATTGGGGTAATCTTTGCAGTCCTCAATAACATTGGTATAGTTCCCTCTCTCATAGATGCCTTCCACAGCATGTATAGTGGGACTGAAATTTCTGAAGCGCACTCTTTCAGGAGGATTGCTGGAAATTGATCGGGTCCAGCCGCAGAGTTTGCTTTAAGCTCACCTATTGCTTCAGCAATATCACTTGGTTGGAAGTAGATGTCCTCAATAGAATTGAAGAAAATATCTGGGTCATTGATTCTGTGCATCTCTTTTGGCTGACTAAATACTTTTTCGTATTGACCTCTCAGTGTCTCGCAGATCTGTTGTGGATTGCTGATGACTTCTCCACCTGTGGCGACGAGAGGACTAATACTTGCTTTCACTGTGGCTCGTTTCTTAACATACTTGAAGAAATACTTATAGTATACTTACACACACACACACACACACACTTCCCTATAGAGGCTATGATTTGTAGATGGAGGTTTTAATGCCACAAAGTTATAATATTATTCTTAGTGGTAAAAGTTAATATTTATTAGTTTAATTCCAAGAGATGTATGACTTATATAATCTACTATATGTCTTATATTACACACACACACACACACACACACACACACACACACACACACACACACACACACACACACACACACACACAGTGAATGTGTGTTTATCGGTAGTAACGTTTAATATGCATGCTTACAAGTATATTTTTCAATTTTTAAACCTAAATATATCTATATCAAACTTAACCAACTGTAACCTACCTAAGCTAGCCTAACCAACTTAACCTAGCCTAAAGCACTGTTTTAAAGTATTTTAAACGTGTGTACTCTTAAACTGTCGCCCCAAGCTACTTGTACCTGCAAACCTATACATTTAGTCAATATTGTAGTACCTTTAAACACACCACCACTTGGCCACACACACACACACACACACGCAAACCCACACACACACACACACGCACGCGCACACACACACACACACGCACGCACACACACACACACACACACACACACACACACACGCAAACCCACACACACACACACACACACGCACGCACACACGCGCGCACACACACACACACACACACATAAACAAATTTAAATTTATATGAAAACATTCCACACTGATATTTGGTATTGATAAATACGTTCAATGTAATGAAAATTACATTACCACATTACCGGGTTCGAGACCCGGGCGGGGAAGAGACATTTGGGCAAGTCTCCTATCGGTGTAGCCTCTGTTCACCTAGCAGTATAAATAGGAACCTGGTATAAGTGGACGAAGTTGTGACATCCCATCTAGGGTTGGTGATCGGTTACAAGGTGAGATTGGTATCGTACTGGTCAACCTAAGCTACTGGTCAACCTAAGCCTTCGGGTGAGACTGGTACCGTAGTGAGAATGGTATCGTACAGATTAACCCTAAGCCTTCGTTTCCAGATGTCGCCAATTGGCTAAAATACAGACTACATACACATCCACAGCCATTCCAACGATACATAAACACTTAACATGCATTTCACGCAATACGTTCCCAGTTATGGAGGCGCGATAATAATGAGCTTAGCTCGCATTGCGTGGATTCCCCTTGACGAACAAGCAAGCAAGTTACACACACACACACACACACACACACACACACGTACGTACGTACGTACGTACTGTAACAAAATCCGTGTTTCTATACAATTCCTCGTGTATTTTGAGTAATATGATGTATATTATCTAAATTAACCAAAACAAGAAGTAATACCTTAATTAAAAACATATACCAGACCATCTCATCACCACAATTCTAACGGGAAACTAAATATTACCTGGCACATTTAGACCTGTAAAAGCCGTGAATATGTTGTGCTGAAGGCTTATTTAATTACTCTGAAGGGTTCATTAAGGGGACAGTCGTTATTTTTTGGGGAGTCTATATATTTATATATTCATTTATTTGGTAGATTCCTCCCTATAACTCCATCAAACTTAAAAATGCATCCATTAGATCCCCCTTCGAGATTAATTTGTATTTTTTTCGACAGAAAAATTTCACGGCCAAAGGCCGTGACAGAATTACAGGGCGAGCGATTAATTTGTAATTTTTTCGGTAGAATAATGTCACGGCCGAAGGCCTATTCCTCTAGAATTACAGGCTCGCTATCGCTCACCAGGAAAAAATCGACACCTAAAGGGCTCGACAGGTCGTAACATTGACAAAGAATGGGGCGGTCTTAAAATCGACACATGAATGGGGCAAACCTCTTAAAATCTCAAAACTAATGGGGATAAGCGTGCGAAAGAAAGGGGACCAGAAAAACGGCCCATCTCCCCTTAAAACCTCCAGAGATAGCCAGTGAAATTTTGATATAAATTAACTTAATCAAGTGAAGAACATTATATTAGTGTTTACCCTAAAACTAAGAAAGAAGCAATTAAACCTGAAAATGCCATGAATTGCAGAAAGCTTTTACTTAATATATTTGTGATTAAAAGAAGTAATAGATAAACGAGACCACAGATAGATAGGTATATACATATATATATATAACGACATACATATATCCTGCCAGACTTGTTTATTGGTAAGTATATTGTAATTTGTACTGTTATCTTGTTTATATTCATAGCTCCCTTTATGACTTTCATATATGCTTTGCAGCGTTGCAATGTGTTAACCTATACAAGAATGTTCAATATTCAGTGTTCGGATGTTAACTCTTTAGTGTACCTTAGTTTACGACTTTGTTTATATATTTATTTAACTTTTTCTATCTGTTATTATCATAAATGTTTTCAATCAGTTGATTGACTTGTAACATGTTGATACTAAAGTCGCCTTTACATCAATGTTATCACTGGATATTATGATCTTAATATCAAATTATAAGTTGTTGAGGAACTTTTTTTTGTCCACTGTACAATTTGTTGGTCCTCTTGTGCCTGTTGTACTGGTGACATATCTCGAGGGAAATTAACACAGTTTTAATATACAATGTGACATATTATAATTTTGTCTCACCAACTCACTCATACCGCAGTACCCTACCTTTAAAATGTTTCTTCTCTCTCTCTCTCTCTCTCTCTCTCTCTCTCTCTCTCTCTCTCTCTCTCTCTCTCTCTCTCTCTCTCTCTCTCATTATATATATCCTCCACTTACCGCTTTATCTCGTCCCTCCTACCTCCCATTTTTATCCTGGTAATCTTGTAATATTCCTGTATTATCACTAATTTCCGTTGGTTTATCACATTTTCCTAATATCTCGCTTTTTTACGTTTTCCTGGCTGCTTCCTTCGTTTGTATTGTTAGGTAAAGATGTTGTTTATATTATCCAGTACCGGTATAGTAATATCCTTACCAGTATGTTCTTTCAGCATGGTTGTTTATTATTTGAACTCAAAATTGCCTGAACTTGTTTATATTTATAACTTGCCAATATACTTGTCTTTTTGTATTCATTGATTTACAGTTATAAGTGTTTATTCATTATTAATAAACGGTTATCAATTGTCATTATATAATTAGCATCATGACTAAATCTATGTAGTATTTTTGAGACATAGTATACTGTAGTTCAATCATGTTAATGAGTAGGTTTATTGAAGTGTTAAAATATAATATTTAATTTACAGCTCTGCTTCTGTAACCAGTGCCAGTCTACTGTGTATAATTATGTGTATTATTATGATAATGACAGATTTAATTGGCTCACCGTAATTATATCTGCGAACTCTAACTTTCTCACTCTCGCTCTCACTCACCCTCGCTCTCATACACAACCTCTCTTTATATCAAGCTATCTATCTCTGTAACACACACACACACGGATCCTGATGGACAAGTGGTCTAAGGCGTCATTCCTTAATTAATCTAATTTACGCTCGTTTGGCATTGAGGGTTCGACCCCCAGAATCCATAAAGGACTTTCGGCTATCGTGATAAGGAAGGATCGTAACGTGATCCCTCCCTAGCCAACCTGCTCAACTATCAGTTTGGGTTAGCCTACACGTCGTTCCACCAGTGCACCTGCTTATGTATATACAGTATGGTCCCAAATTATATATGGTTTAAAATGCTTAAACATAAACATACAACGTTTTAGGTTCCATTAACCGTATCGAAATTAAGCTGATTGCAGTAGAAAGCTATCGATATATATTTTGAAGGACAAAATAATTAATAAAATACAATATATATATATATATATATATATATATATATATATATATATATATATATATATATATATATCATAAGAATAATCATGCTAAGGAATTTATTATAATACTAAAATACGATAGTTTTCTGTGGAACTCGAAACCCTTATTCCGAACACGATAAGGGAAATTCCAATTAACTTGAAACCAAGTAATGGATCTGTCAGCCTTGGGTAATGAACGAGACACTGACTAAATTAATATACAGGTAATGTTTACTTTAGTGTGTGTGTGCTTGTGTGAGAGAGAGAGAGAGAGTGTGTGTTAAAGTTATATGATTAAATGGAATATATTTACCATTAGATTTAAAGCCTCCAAAACAGCGTGCACCAGACTTAATGGTCTAAAAATCAACACAGTTAACGCTGTCGGTCGATGTTTATCCTGGAATATTGAAGCTGTAAATCTGGCTTCATATATGCCATACTTTGAGTTAAACCTTGGCTTGCTATCTTATGTAATGTACAGTTGGCTGCAGGAATTTGTATCCACCCCATGAGTGTCACATAGGAAACAAATATAGTATGGTTGACTTTTAAGAGTGCTTTCCTATAAAACCGATAATTATCAGTTTTATAGCAAAGTATTCTTAAAAGTCAAAGTCAATCCAGTAGTTAAATTATATGATCTATTATAATAGATCATATAATTTAACTACTGGATAGATAAATATAACTCTTATTCAATCATAATAACTTTCCTTCCCTACAAAACATCATTGAATGTTTACAAATTTATGTGGCCAATTGTATTATTGGGAGGCACATTTGATAGTATTTAGGAAGGTATTTTTGTTTAATTGTGGCATTTACTTATTTAGATAGCTTAGTAAGAATCATAAGTCAGCCATCCTTTTATCTCACTTGTCCCTTCCTTTTCAGTTTTCATTTATATATCTTGATTTCGCTTCTCATAGATATATATTTATTTTGTTCTGTCTTAATTATTCTCTTCCTTTCTGTTATTCCCATTCTTTTAATCTATTTCATCTTTCCTTTCATCATATTCCCTTCCTATCATCTTTTTTATAATATCTTCATTCACTTCATTTTTTCTTCCACCATATTAATTTTTCTCTTCATCTATTTCATCTCCAACTCTCCGCCATATTTGTCTTCCTCTCCTCTTCACCCACTTCCTTTTCTCTTATTGAAGACGATGCCACACGAACACTGTTTATGCCAATATTTTGAAGCAATTTTCCTCCGGTAACTTCATAATTAAGTGTTTATTAAGCCTCCAAACATAATCTAATTTCAGTCTAGTTCGCGTTACCAATGTAGAAAAAAGACCCGAAATATTGCGAGAAACACTTGTTCTAGAAATTGCCGGAAAAAGCGTTCGTGTGACATTGCCTTTATATCATATATTATCTGTTCTCCTCTTCCGAATCTCTTCATCTATTTCCTATTCTCTTCCATCATCAATTTCTTTCCTTTACTCTCCTCCCTCTCCTCTTCCACTCGCTGAAACTCTCCAAACCAGACCATTGGAGAACAACATTAAAGGGGAATTGAGTCATAGACGAGTGGAACGCACTCCCAGAGAGTGTGTGGTTACAGCGCCAACGATTGCCACTTTCCAAGCCAGATATGACAAACACAATCAAATAACTTGATAATATTGGCTGACCAGTTATTGGAGGTGGGGTTCGCACAAGAAGCCTGCTTCTTAATTCCCCACTACCATTCAATAGGTAAGCATTCTTCTCCTCTCTCCTATTTTCTATTTTCCTATTCCACCTTTCCTCTCCCACTTCATCATCATCCCTTCTTTTCCTTTCCACTTCCCCCCTCCCTCCCTCTTTGGCAGTGTTCCCCTCCATTGTCGTCCACGCACCAATTATTCTTGAACCATCCTTAATTTTCACAGCCCCTTTATTTGTCTTCATTCTCTCTCTCTCTCTCTCTCTCTCTCTCTCTCTCTCTCTCTCTCTCTCTCTCTCTCTCTCCCACTTTTTTTCCCAGTAAATTTTGTAACAAATTACTAGTCCATTTGCAATTTTCAGGCTTTAACTGTGTCATACTGCTAACATAAATTTTTGTTTTATTTTCAGGCATAAATTGTGTTCTATTACTAACATATTTTTTGTGATTTACAGGCATAATATTCTTTTTGTGATTAACATATCCTTTTTGTGATTTACAGATATTAAATGTACCATATTGCTAACAAATACTTGTTGTTACTGTACTGTATACTGTATACTGTTTTCCAGTTTTCTCACTAGGCTACATTAACCCTCTCCCACTTTTTGTTTTTTCCAGTAAATTGTGTAACAAATTTCTAGTCCATTTGTGATTTTCAGGCTTTAACTGTGTCATACTGCTAACATAATTTTTTTTTTTATTTTCAGGCATAAATTGTGTTCTATTGCTAACATATTTTTTGTGATTTACAGGCATATTAATTTTATCATATTGCTAACAAAATTTTGTGTGATTTTCAGGAATTAATTGTATCACATTGCTAACATAAATTTTTGTGATTTTCAGGCTTTAATTGTACCATTTTGCTAACATAAATTTGTGTGATTTTCAGGCATATTGTGATTATATCGTCATGGCGCCGCAACGAACCTGCACGAGTTGTTCCGGTAAATTTGGCCCTACCATGTTTGTTGATACTGATGTCCAAATTTGTAGATTTTGCCAGCTCCGAGAGAAGATTGCGGATGAATTGAATGCAGCTCACCGCAAGATCGATGCCCTGACTATGAAGCTTGAATCCCTTCAAGAATTTGCCACACTCAACGTAGGAGTGCCCTCGGCCCAAGAAACCACTACGATGTCAACCGCCATTCCAGTGCATACAGTACCGGTACCGGTACCCACACCAGCAGCTACCTTAGATGTTGCAGAAAATAATAATGACTCTACTCTCACTCCCCCCCAGGACAACTTTCAGTTAGTGAGAAACAATGTGCATCCCAGTACCAGTACCAGGAAGGTCATCCTGACAACATGCCAAAACCGCTTCAAAATTCTTGCTATTGACAAGGAAGAGGAAACGGAAGAAGTTCGGCTTGTGGGCGACTCCATGGTCCGTGGCCAATTAACCAAGTTCTGCGCCAGGGCACCCAGGACCAGAAAGCGATTCTGTATCCCAGGTGGCGGCGTGGACGACATTGTTGTGGCTGTGGAAAAGGTTTCCAGGCTCGCCCCCGCAAGCACTACGTACGTCATCCACGTTGGATCTAACGATGTCCAACGGACGCGGTCAGAGGAACTACTTTGCAAGTACCGGCGGCTGATCAAGGAAAAATCTAATAGAATCTTAATTTTAGGAATTGTTCCCCGGATTGATGTTGAAAACCGATTCTACAACATAGCTACCAGTACAAATCGCCGACTAGCCAAACTCTGCAGGGAGGAGGACATCGGCTTTGTCGACACGTGGGATCATTTTTACTATGATAAATCTTTGTTTTCAGGAGATGGTGTACATCTCAATGAAGTAGGAGCTGCACGTCTTGGTCGTCTGCTGAACGATGCAGTCAAGGATTTCCGTTCAACAAACGGGGTCAATCCGGGGGTAGTGTAAGTCAAATACGAACTGAAAATTCAGACAATGCACAATCAGTAACATCCAACTCTAATACTCTTAAGGTGTTTTATGTAAATGCTCGTAGCATACGCAATAAATTTTCAGATCTAAAGGAAATCGTGTTTACAGAACATTATGATATAATCGGCATTACAGAATCTTGGTTAAATACGGAAGACAGAGACTTTTTAGCCGAATATACGCTTCCTGGTTATACAATGTTTGAGAAAAGTCAGATCAATAGAAATGGAAGTGGAGTTCTGTTTTTTATAAAGGAAAGTCTTAATCCTGTCTTAATGTCAAAACCTCAAATTGCGAATATAGACATATCTTACGTATTATTAAATAATAAACGAGGAACTAAAATAACACTAGCTTTATTATACAGACCCCCAGCTCAATCAGTGCAAACTGACAGTGACATTTATGAACATATTAGTCCAGTTTCTTAGGTATTTTCGTTCAAATTTTTTGGAGATTTACTAAACTATACATTTTTGGAAATGTTAGGATGTACTGAACACAAAAACCAATGGTGCCATTTTATTCAAAATCTCTAAGGCGGCCATATTGGAATTTCAAAATGGCGACTGTTTGAAAACTAAATTTACCAATATCTCCGCATCTAAGCCGCGTAGTGTATTGCTTTTAGTGGCTAAAATACATTTTAAGGGATGAGAAATCCAGAGAAATTAACTACATTCACTTAAGTTTAACATGAACAAAGATTTTTAAAGAAAAATGCAATTTTTAATGATAAAACTGTAAATATAAAATGAAAATATGATATTTCTTCTCTAGATCAACTTATAATAAGGATATGGAAACACCTGTCAAACATAATACATATAACATTTACTGCATCCACAGTTTGCTTTTGCCTATTTCACCATAAAATCAGGCATCACTCTCAGCACGCAAATATGATATTTCTTCCCTAGATCTACATATAATTAAGATATTGAAACACCCGTCAAACATACTATATATAACATATTACTTTGCGCACACTTTGCAACTGCCACTTTCATAATGAAATCAGTCATAACCATGATATCAGTCCTCACTCTCGCTATCAGTATCATCTGAATCAAGGTTTTCATAAACCGAGTCCTCGTCGTTTTCACACTGTGTGGTGCACAGGCAAAGGTCAGTGCACTGCAAGTTCTTTGACCTGCAGGAACATTTTTGCGAGGAACAGTCTCCCTTGCACTGGCATCTCACCATCTCTGTGATGGCTTTGGGTGCTGGAGGATCATCAGTGGTGGTTGGCTTCAGCTTGCCATCATCTCCCTTGTAGTAGCCGTTCTGCATTGGATCCAGGGGAACTTGCTGAGGAGTGCTTGCCTGGCCCCAAACTCGAGCTTGCACATCTACCCTCAAGATGTGCTGCTTGAGGGCACCAACTGTAGGCGGTAACTTGTCACTCTCTGACATGTATTTACAGAACAGGTGCCATCGCAACTCTGGAATGCTTCTGATTTGGATTCCCTTTGGACAGTAGGCAGCACACACAAAACTTTCCAAGTGTGTTAGAAGCTCTTCAGTCACCTCAGTATCATCAGAGAGCTTTTTCAGAGCCTCGATGATGTTATCTTGAGCTTCAATGAAAATCTTGAACCACGTGGCCTTGCCTAATCTAGCAAACCTTCCGGTATTGTCAGCACCAGAGAGAGCATGGAATGCAGGTAAAGCCTTCGCCTTTGCTGGACCTAGAACATCCCAGAATGGCTGGATCTGTAGAATGCCAGATGCCATTGAGATTGAGGTATGCCTTGGTAACAAATCATAGTTGGCAATGACCAGGGCCAGGACATCTGTGTCAGGTGAGAAAAACGTTAGTTGTATGTCTCCTGGATTTCGCCTTGTTGAAGATACTGCAAGGCATATCATCAGTGTATCAGCTTCCTCGTGGTTGTTTTCATCAAAAGCTTCCATATCCTTGTTGCTCCTGGTTTGGCCAGATGCTGAAGTGATAACCAGCTTGGGGGAATTTTTACTGTAGTCCAGAGTCTTTTCTGCCAAGTACTCTGTCAGATCAGCCTTCGTCTTTTCATGTGACAGGAATCTGCTCATCGTTATATGCTTGATGCTCGTCTCATCTCTGACTTGGTACTGGATTGGATCCTTCCCCTGCTGTCTCTTCTGCCTGGTTGTGCTCTTCAAGGATTCAGGCTTATATGTGTCAAACACGAGAATGATCTCGTCAAAGTTCTGCGTGAGGTTCATCAGTCTTTCATAGAAACTTTGGCTAAGATCCCTTACTGTAACCATTGTGGCTGGTTTCTTAGTCAGCTTCTGAACAAGCACCATTCCGTCTACCACCGCAACTTTCTTGCTGGGATTGAGATTGTCCTCTTCAGTTGCTTCATCTTGCAGTGAGTCACCTTTTACTGTTCTTTCTGATGCCAACTTCTCAAGGAGATGGATGAGTTTGGACTTGTCATTGCATGGCAACACTGACCCATCTGGGGCAAAGAGTGTCCTTGGCGTCAAGGTGAACTTGTACTTGCCAATAGCTTCTTTCAGGTCCACGTCTCGGTTGGACCTGGCAAGGACCATAAGTCTCCCATACAGATCTTTGGTTTCCTTCATGTCAATGGTCTTGTCACGAATCTTGACAGCATGCCTCTTGTTGCCAGATGTGAACATCTTGTTATTTTGTCTCTTCACTGGTGCCCAGAGGCTGACGCTCCCATTGATCCGTTCAGCAACATATTCTTCGTACAGTTTCGTCGATAATGTTCACTAGTTCAATGCAACTTGCAATTTGCAGTTGGCACCCACTCTCTTCGTTTCCTTTACTTGCGTTAGCTTTATCTCTCAGAACATGGAACACATTTTTTGTCCAACACTCTTTGTGATATTTGATATCAACTGCATGGGCGTCACCTTCGGAGATGCAAGATGCCAGTCTTGTTTTCAGTTCTGGGTTGTGAGAGATTTGCACAGCTTTTTTCAGAGTTTGACCTGTATTGTAAGTTCTTACTGCAAACAAATTTTGGTCACGAAACGTTTGAAGAAAAAAAACACCAATCACTTTCCAGTGGTTTTGTTGCTGACCGTGTAAACGCTCCTGAGGTTGCGACAGAGGTTGATGGCTCACTTCTGTCAAAGCTTGAGGGACGCCCTCGCTCTCTACGGAAATGTGATGCAGTGGACAGGGACCGTTGGTGACGGTCTCTTGCACGTTGCATTTTGACTTTACTGGTGGCATTGGAGTAGCACGTGCGATGCCAAAGAGCTTTATTTCTTTGCAAAGTTTCTGTTGTGCAGTCTTCTAGCCTCTTTTTAATTTGGACAAACTCGCCATCGTGCCATGATGCTCGCTCCTTCACTGCAGCTACTAAAGTTTGGTAGGAATCTAATCTTGGTTGCAACACTAGCTGGCATGCATCTTTTTAGCACAAAATACACCGTTTCCAGTCGATCGTCTCTTGTGTCTGCCGACAAAGTTGTGGTAACGTCGCTGCGGCCATGCTGGAACCTGAAAAGAACAAGAAAAGAAGGATTTAGCACACACTAATGGCTATTCTGACATAATAATAAAATTATAGCTACTGATGAATGTCATTTCATGGGATCTGTACATGTAACTCAGCCTTTGAGCTGCAAGACGAAATAAACATTATTATTATTATTATTATTATTATTATTATATCTATTATTATAATATCTGATTAGCCACTAAAATCGGAAGCCTAGGTGGCTTAGAATTGGAGATACTATTACAAAAAGGTTATCAGTAGTCGCCATTTTGAAATTCCAATATGGCCGCCTTAGAGATTTTGAAAAAAATGGCAACATTGGTTTTTAGGTTCAGTATGTCCTAAAGTTTTCAAAAATGTATAGTTTTCCTAATCTCCAAAAATTCTGAACGAAAGTTTCAATCGTTACATTATGAACTTGACTATATTGCAGAAATAACTAACATACAAGATACCGTAATTCTTGGCGATTTCAACTTACCCGTGACTAAAGGCCGCGTCATACAGAACTCGAATCCACCAGAACCCACTGGAATCGAACTTTTCACCGGAATTGACGAGAATTACGCGGCCTTAATTGAGTGTGACTTCAGAGTAGAATGCGACCCGTCAATGACCGGAATGTAACTCGAACGTAACTCGATGGACTCGAATGTAACCAAAATATGAGTCGATGTTAACCAGTAAGTGACTCGAAGGAAACCGGATGTGGAAAGAAGACTATTCGATCCCAAGTCGAATGCAACTCGAATGACCAGAATGAGACCGGAATGTCAGTATATCATGACCAGAATTACATGAACTAAGTTGAACGTGACTCGAATAGGCAGAAGGTGACTCGATGAGGAACCTTTGAGTATATAAAGGGAGGATTGGTTCACAGGCACACCAGTAGTAACTGGGCACTCACCACGGCAACATAAGCACTTTCAATCACATACACACATACACGAGGGGAGGGGGGGGGTATAATTTTTTTTGGGACCCCCTTCTCCCTCATGTTTAGCCCCATTAGTTTTTGAGATGTTATGACGTTCATTCCATCAGTTTGGTGGTTATAAAAAAATTGCCCTATTTCTTTGTTAATATTAAGACCTTTCGTGCCATTTAGGCATAGGTTTATTTCCTGGCGAGCGATAGCGAGCCTGTAACTTTAGGAGGAACTGGCCATCGGCTGGGACACTTTTCTACCGAAAAATGTACAAATTAATCTCGAATTGAGTGTGTTTTTTAAGCTTTGATGGATGTCTAGCGAAGAAAGTAAAAACAAAAAAATATATATAGGCTAAATAAAAAATAGACCAAAAAGTAACCCTACCCCCTTAACTCACACAGCTGGGGTGAAGGAAGAACACTTTTCATTGGTAGACACAACTGAGGGGAAGCCGAAGTTAAGGTGTGGAGAGTTAGATGAGTAATTCCAGGTACTAATTGAAATACAATGGCCTCGTATAGGGCCGATTTTATATTTTATTTTATTTATTATTATTTTTTATTATTTTTTTCAATCCGTTATATATTTGGGGCCGCACCTAGTCGAGTTATATTCTGGTTGTATTCCACTTACCTTCTAGTTGGATTCCACTTGTATTCTAGTACTTCTAGTCATGTTCGAGTCGACATCCAGTGTACACTCGATACATCAAGCAAGTATGCAGTCATCTACCAGTCATATTCTAGTCGGCATCCAGTTGTATTCTTCTTAATTCGGGTTATATTCAACTCTCATTCCATTACATTCAATTTTAAAGTGGAATAATCAACTTGTCATCCAGTTGACGTCCGGTCATTATCGAGTGGCATCGAGTTACATTCTAAGTAATTAGAGTCGGCATCGACTATAAAAATTACATCAGAACATGACCAGAATAGGTAGAATGCGACTCTAATGCGACCAGGATACGACTAGAATGTAACTCGATAATTTTTAACGGTTTTTTCACTCGATAAATCGTAGAAAGTTAACGCATGCACTATCTTTTTGCTCACTCACTCGATCAATCGAGTGACGACTAGAACATCACTCGAAACACAAGAATAGACTAGAATCTAACCAGAACACGTACAAGAATAGACCAGAATGGGGAAGAAGTGGCTAAAATTTGAATTTTTGAATTCATTCCGGTGGGTTCTGGTGGATTCGAGTTCTGTATGACGCGGCCTTAAATGGGGCGATATTCTTACTTCACACTCTGGACACGACCTCTATACTAACTTGCAAGAGAGTTCACTTTTTCAATTTGTACAATCTCCGACCCGTGGTAATAATGTGCTTGACCTTGTACTCGCAACAAAAGAAGAATTAATAGAGAATTTGAATGTTGGTGATGAATTCAGTAACAGCGACCATCGTACGATAACTTTCACTTTAAAGTTTACTAGTAACAAATCAAATAGCAGCATTGAGAAAGTCCCTAATTTCAAGAAAGCAAATTTTCATAAACTTAAATCAAAGCTTAAAGAAACTGACTGGAGCTTTCTGACTAACAATAACGACATAAATACATCTTGGGAGTGTTTCACAACCACTTACCTTAAGGCAGTGCAAGACTGCATACCATCGAAAATACGGCGTCCAGGCCATAATAATAAGCCCAAATGGTGGAATAAAGATATTTCAGACTGTCTGCTTGCTAAAAAATTTGCTAATGATAGATTAAAATCCTCACAAAATGACGAAGAACGGGTGAAATTTGTAGAGCTACGACGCAAAGCCAAAAAGTTAATTAAGCAAAGTAAAAAGACCCTGGAGTTACATGTTGCGAATCAAAGTAAAACAAACCCGAAAGAATTCTATAGTTATATCAGAAAGAAAAAAGTAGTTACTTCAACTGTTGGTCCAACAGTTGGTCCATTCATTTCCACTCAAATGAAATAGTGTAAGCAAGTATGAATAATTCCCATGGATAGTACTTCGGATGTTACTCCCATTAACTCTCTCAGGCTCCAAACCGTGATGCGCGTATTCGTGAAGTGTACGGTACCTAAGCGCACGGATACGCACCAAGCATAATGGATACTTTAAAAATCAATTGAATGAAAACTGAATAATCGAGTTGCGTATAAATTGGGCTACGATAAGTTTTGGTAGTGGCGTGGCGAATGAAAACCTTGGCAACACTGCTCTTAGTCAACCTCCACCCTACCGCTCAGTACATAATACGAGAATCCTCAGTTTTACTCCAGCAGTGAAGCGGGAAGATGCACGAGAGAGGCATCTAACCACAGTGAATTTTCTAAAATACAATATGATAGGGGTTTATATGTTTAAATACGTGTTTTTATTATAGATATGTAGTGTAAGCTAAAATCAGTGTGAGGTATAAATCGTTTCAATATATAAAGTTAGAATAGCTAAAATTATTGTCTGACAATTGCCGATTTGTAAATAATCGTATAAAATCAAATATTAGGAGTAAGGACCTCTGGTTTGTTTTATTCTCTTCCTCGTAATTATTAGGTCATAACCAGAAGAAATAAAATTGCTAAGCTGAACACTAAAGCGTGCCTTTCATTGTCCTCTCTTCCTTGGTCTTTTGCTTTCTCTCTCTTTCTGTCTCTGTTATTGCAGCTCTCTTATCAACGTCTTGCCTAACACAGTCTCTCTTTTCAATTGTCTTTTTATGTATCAACCTCGGGACTTTAGCCTGTTCAGTAGCCTGTTACTTTTGCGAGGCCCCAAGATTGTAATGCGAAGCTTCGAGGTGTTGGGTGTTTCATGTGTCGCACTAGATGGTGACATTGGAGCTTCTAGGTGTTGGTTGCTTCCATTCTGCCGCAATATATTTATGACACCTTATTTATCCACATCACATTATTTGGAGAGAGCAGCTATACCGTCGTTCACAGCATCTTTGAATATGATCAGGCATCGTCTATGCTATGAGTTGGTGAGGATATAAGGGGGTATTTTCTTTACGTGTCGGTGTAGCCAGGATACCGTATCTGTAGAATTGGGGGAACGATCAGATCAACTCAGAATAACCCCTGCCGTTTGGCGTGGACTCGACCTGAGGTCAATGTGGTCTGCAGTCCACCACGCTATCACCTTCCCCAATAACTATGTTTGTTTTTGTTTTTTGTATTTTGTTTTGCTTCCCAGTTGTTCCACTGTTCATGTTAATTACTCGTCTTATTTCTTATTGTGACACATTTATATATGCGCCATAATTTCACTTTTAACACAATTTTCTACCTCTCCTCTCTTCCCGACCTTTATAGCCTTGTTATGTCTGTGTCAGTCAGTCTGATTCATATATGAAATATTTATGTACATTACAGAATATATGTGTCAGTGATTGTGTGTGTGGGATTGGGGGAAGGGGAATGTAAGTTTGTGTCGTGGCTTCCCCGAGTGGTAGGGTGCGTGCGTGTGTGTTTGTATGTCCATGTATGTTTTCCTTAAGTGTAATATTAACAATGGGGGGAAGAGTGTAATCAACACTATGTTTACACACATACGGTTCATGTTTTGCCAATAATTTCACAAGTTAAATTCATAATTATAGCATAGGTTAACTCAAGGAGCACGATAAGCCTTCCAGAAGGTTCTCTGAGGTAACGGCGATAAACCTTCTGGAAGCGAGATATTGAAAAGTGCAAACAAATTGCGCCAACAGACTTAGGCTAGGCAGCTGAAAATTGGATCAGGAATAGGCCAACATGGCAAGTATCAATAACACATATAATACACTTACACTTCACACACACACTCACATTCACACACCTTTATTTTCGTATCAGCACTGGCAGGATTTTGGGACCGTCTCTCATTCCCAGATACATACCTATACTATACGTGTAAGATACTTGTGCAAATGAGGAGCTGGGTGCCCTGCATTGAGCGTAAGATTGCATGCAGCGGCGATCAATTTACAATTTAGGTAGGGAGGAGAGGCAAAAAACCTCCTCCCTCCGTCCACGCTGTCATTCCTGACTCGTGTATACCTGACCTTCTACATGTAAGTATATTTATTCCCTACAACTAAATGTGCATCCTAATTCTTCACATATGCCTTGTGGTGCAATAATATTGCTATACAAAGGAGATATAAGGGATATTACATAATTCCTCCCTTCCCTTGACCCGTGCCGATTGAACCAAAACAATGGTGCGCAGAAGCGTAATTTTCGCCAACCGTGCAACTTTTGACCATGCCCACAACTTATCCACACAATTTGTGTGCAAATAACCTTTGCAGTGGGATGTGTTGGTGTGATACCAACACATTGATGTACATTTCATTAAATTTTGCGATGAACTTTTTGGCCATTAATTTGCACCAGGGGTGGCTATAGTCCTTGGCGTTTTTTGCGCTTCATAGGTTTAAATGATCATTAATCTGTCCGTAGCCGAGACGAGCAGTTAGGGAAAATGTTGTGTATATTACAACAGTGTTTAGGCTTTATGAACACAGAAGAGAATAAGGTAATTTGAGACACGTTATTATATAGCTCAATCAGTCCCAACAACTCAATCCCATTATCATTAGAATAGCTTTTATAACCTTACATATAACTATTTATAATCGCTCAATGTCTTTCTACCTGAAGGGGATGAGTTATTAAATATCTTTGCCAATGGTCACCAATGTTAATGTCACCTGCATATTTATCACGTCGAGAGAGAGAGAGAGAGCGAGAGCGAGCAAGCAAAATGCTTATGAACGTACTTATTAGGTCGTATATAAAAGGGGGAAATAAAAAGCAAAGATGAACGTTAAAGAGTATGGAGAGGAGATTTTTTTTTTTTTTTTTTGTGAAGGAGGAAACACTTATTTCATACCGCCCCCCTAATCTCTCTCTCTCTCTCTCTCTCTCTCTCTCTCTCTCTCTCTCTCTCTCTCTCTCTCTCTCTCTCTCTCTCAGAGTTAAAGGATTAATTGCGATAAAATGTCAGACGCTGATTTTTGGTGATTTTTCCTTTAGTGTTCATCTGAAATATATTGCAGTATGTCAGCATATAATTAAAAGGGTTATTTATTGCAATATAGATGAAATAAAGGTTAATGATTGTTGTATATGTAAGAAAGTTTGATATAAATAACTAACAATATTTATAGAATTAATATTTTATTAAGGAGTATATATATATATGATGATAGGAGGTAAATATTGTATTTATAATTTATCGTAAAACAACAAATATAATAATAACAATAATATTGAACAAATTATATAATATGATAAACTACCATAACTTCAGGTAAAAAAAATATATATATAGTAAATAATAGTATATCAAACTCAGAAAGAAGGTCGCGGAAATGTATAATTATGGGTTAAAAAAAATCTAGTTTGCAATAATTATCCATTTGTGTATGTAAACCCTTTTGAATAGTGTAATTACCGAGGCACTAAGTAGATTAAAATGAGGGATTACAGCATTTTGGGGCTGCCTATTTTGTAAGGAATTATTCTCTCTCTCTCTCTCTCTCTCTCTCTCTCTCTCTCTCTCTCTCTCTCTCTCTCTCTCTCTCTCTCTCTCTCTCTCTCTCTCTCTCTCTCTCTCTCTCTCTCTCTCTCTCTCTCTGTCTGTCTGTCTGTCTGTCTGTCTGTTTGTGCTAAACTTTTCTCTGCCAGTTCTCCAGATTATAATTCTTGGGCATACTTAGGAGGACCAGAGGTTAACGACAAGGAGAGAGAGAGAGAGAGAGAGAGAGAGAGAGAGAGAGAGAGAGAGAGAGAGAGAGAGAGAGAGAGATGAGAATAGGTTGATATCAGATTAAAAAATGCTATGAATTATATTATTTAGTTTTCCAACCCATCCACAATACATGTGTATACTATAATCTTGACCCTTTAACTTCTTATAACTCAAAATGAATGAAAGCAATTGAGCTGACATTAATATAATTTGGGAAGAGACCACCAGGAAATAAGTGTGGATATGTACAGCCAGTTTGCTCTAGGCCCTTTTGAGTTATGAGAACTTAAGGGGTCTATATTATTGTCAAGTTCGTTGGCGCTACCTACACCACTAGTGAACATTGGCACTGATGCTGTCCGTATTTGTTGAGTTGTTTGGACGAGGGTGTTTGATGACATGGATGGACAACTGATGAAATATTTATACTAATACAGCACGAATTGTTTCCCTTATATAAGGTATAATATTATTACAAAGACAAAGAGAGAGAGAGAGTTGTAACATTTCTTTCAGTAGATCACACACACACACACACACACACACACACACACACACACACACACATACACGCATACACACACATATATACACACACACACACACACACATATACACACACATACACTCACACATTAGTCTGTCTAACAGATCACTAACGATTGACTGGTGAAGAGTTTCAGGGAATATTACAGTGACGGTATTGTGAACAGATACCAGAAAAATAGAAACGAAGAAAATATGATAATATATATAGGGGCACTCGGTAGAGCGCATGCCTCCACCTACGCATGCTTTGTCACCAAGTAAACTTGAATTCACAATAATGACACCAGTACCGTAGATCTAGATCGACTCTTAACTTTTGGTTAACTTTTTGGGCAATCTTTGCATGTATTCATTATTTTTCTAGTTTCCTCCCTAGACCTCCATCAAATTAAAAAAAAACATCCATTAGATCCCCCTTCTAGATTGATTTGTACATTTTTCGGTAGAAAAATTTCTCGGCCGAAGGCCGGTTCTTCCAACATTACAGGCTCACCATCGTTCGCCAGGGAAAAAATCGACACCTAAATAGCACGAAAGGTTTAAATATTGACGAATTGGGGCGAAAGGTCTTAAAATCGACTAACTAATGGGGCAAGAATCTTAACATCTGAAAACTAACGGGGCTAAACATGAAGAAGAAAGTGGTCCAGAAAAGCGGCCCATCCCCCCTTAAATTGATTCCCTTCTGCCTTGGCGCATATCCTATCTGCCCACCGTATTTCATGACACTCGGTTTAATATCTTGTTTCCCGACAAATAAACAACAGACAGACAAACGGAAGCTATTAACATAACCTCCCTGTAACTTCCTTGGCGGAGGTAATTGCCAACTTGCGAGTTTCGTTCTATGAGGAAGTTGGAGTTGTAGATATCGATAACAAAACAGAAATGCAATAATAATGTAGGTTTCTGATGGCTAAAAGTATGTAAAATTGGGTTTTATGTATTTATAAATGTATTATGACCGTATTTTAGCTGATAATTCTGCTATATATTGATGGCCACAGCTCCAACTTCCTTATAGCCTAAAACTCGCAAGTGGGCAATTATAGGGTGTGTAGGGAGGAGGGCAGAGGGGAGGAGGTGGTTTCGTTCACAAGTTATTTCTCTCACACTCCAGTTGTTTTGGCCATAGTTAAGGATATGTTGTGTTAAGTTAAGGGGTGATGGGCGTATTTATTGGCTCATTTATGTATCTTTTTATTGTTTTATTAGTTTCCTCACTAGACCTCCATCAAGCTTAAACAGCACCCGCCCAAGACCCTCTTTTAAAATAAATTTGAAAATTTTTCTATCGAAAAATGTCTCGACCGAAGGCCGGTTTCTCTTAAATTACAGGCTCGCTGTCGCTCGCCAGGAAATTATCGACACCTAAATGACACGAAAAATATTAATATTGACAAAGAAATGGGGCGAAAGGTCATAAAATCGTCAAATGTTTTGTGGCGCAATGCATAAGTGTATTGATTTTCGGTGTGAGCGTCCTGGGTTCGAATCCCCGGACTGCCACATGTGTTTGTTAATTTCATTAATCGAGTTTAGGAGTAAAGTTGGTTGGTGGAGAGAACATAATAATGAATGGGGCTAAACATGAGGAAGAAGGGGAACCAGAAAAACGGCCCACCTCCCCTTAACTGATTTTGGATTTGATTATAGGTTGGGCTGAGAGAGAGAGAGAGAGAGAGAGAGAGAGAGAGAGAGAGAGAGAGAGAGAGAGGTAATATATGAATGACTTATTATCAGTGTGTCTGTGTCTGTGTGTAAGTGTGACCCTCTCCCTTTCTCCATCTCTCTCTCGATATGCATGGAATCTTAGGAATCTGGAGTTTTCAAGACGCTGGGTACAAGCGAGAATGTGTGTGTTTGTGCAAACCTGGGGGGTTTAACGGTGAAATTGTCTAAGTATGTGTAAGTTTCTGTGTAAAGGTTTGGGCGGATAGCTTATGTAAACATAATGTATAACAATATGAATCAAATGTTTTGGGTTATGTTGAGTTATGTATGTGAGGATACTTTAGGTTGTATATGGATAGTTATATATACAGTAGGTTAAGATTACACTTAAGCATACATGGCCTTGATATGTTTCTGTCTTACCAACAAACACACCATCGCTTGGCTTTATATATGTGTGTGTGTGTGTGTGAGAGAGAGAGAGAGAGTACAAAGTACAAAGGAGTACAAAGTACAAAGGAAATCAAGCAACAACAGATCTAGTGACCCTTCTAGGCTGCTTGTCCTCCAAAACACTGAGGATCAAGTGTCCAAACAGTGGTTTAGAGTGGGTAAGGGAACATTGGAAAAGGAATTACTGCCCTGGAACTAATGTCCGTGGCAGGATTAGGAAGTTAGTAGGGGACAGATGGGTTAGTAACTGAGGGGGGGATAAAATAAAGTTATTCATTTACAAACGCAGTCAGTCGCGGGTTTGATGCGAGATATTTGTCTAGGCGGAGTTTAAATGAATCAATGGTGAATCAATGAGAGAGATAGATAGATACTAAGAGTGAGAACGTGTGTGTGTGTGTGTGTGTAAACAGAGAAAGGTGATGGGCTACCTTAGTTTAATTCTACTTAGCTATACTGTCCTTCTGTCCTTCTGTCCTTCTGTCCTTCTGTCCTTACTCTTCTTTATATTTTGTCGAATAAATTCTATATATATTTCCCTCGTTGGAGTATTTAACCCGCTGCCAATAATTTATGTAACCTATCTCACCATGATCCTGTATTGGAGCACTACAATATCGGCCTGTACCTGTACTGAGGGTCCATACCTTACCACCCGGTATTAGTACCTGTACCTGTACTGAGGGTCCATACCTTACCACCCGGTATTAGTACCTGTACCTGTACTGAGGGTCCATACCTTACCACCCGGTATTAGTACCTGTACCTGTACTGAGGGTCCATACCTTACCACCCGGTATTAGTACCTGTACCTGTACTGAGGATCCATACCTTACCACCCGGTATTAGTTCCTGTACCTGTACTGAGGGTCCATACCTTACCACCCGTTATTAGTTCCTGTACCTGTACTGAGGGTCCATACCTTACCACCCGGTATTAGTTCCTGTTCCTGTACTGAGGGTCCATACCTTACCACCCGGTATTAGTTCCTGTACCTGTACTGAGGGTCCATACCTTACCACCCGGTATTAGTTCCTGTACCTGTACTGAGGGTCCATACCTTACCATCCGGTATTAGTTCCTGTACCTGTACTGAGGGTCCATACCTTACCACCCGGTATTAGTTCCTGTACCTGTACTGAGGGTCCATACCTTACCACCCGGTATTAGTACCTGTACCTGTACTGAGGGTCCATACCTTACCACCCGGTATTAGTACCTGTACCTGTACTGAGGGTCCATACCTTACCACCCGGTATTAGTACCTGTACCTGTACTGAGGGTCCATACCTTACCACCCGGTATTAGTTCCTGTACCTGTACTGAGGGTCCATACCTTACCACCCGGTATTAGTTCCTGTACCCTGTACTGAGGGTCCATACCTTACCACCCGGTATTAGTTCCTGTACCTGTACTGAGGGTCCATACCTTACCACCCGGTATTAGTTCCTGTACCTGTACTGAGGGTCCATACCTTACCACCCGGTATTAGTTCCTGTACCTGTACTGAGGGTCCATACCTTACCATCCGGTATTAGTTCCTGTACCTGTACTGAGGGTCCATACCTTACCACCCGGTATTAGTTCCTGTACCTGTACTGAGGGTCCATACCTTACCATCCGGTATTAGTTCCTGTACCTGTACTGAGGGTCCATACCTTACCATCCGGTATTAGTTCCTGTACCTGTACTGAGGGTCCATACCTTACCACCCGGTATTAGTACCTGTACCTGTACTGAGGGTCCATACCTTACCACCCGGTATTAGTACCTGTACCTGTACTGAGGGTCCATACCTTACCACCCGGTATTAGTTCGGTTTGGTAAGGTTGTGTATAGGGTGGTGAAACCTGTGTGTCGTACATATCATACTTTATCTCATTGTGTTGATTATTTTCTTTAAGGGGAGGTATTTAGTTTGTTCCCTAGACCTCCATCAAGCTTAAAATTACACACCCTTGAGTCCCTTTCAAGATAAATTTGTACATTTTTCGGTAGAAAAATTTCCCGGCCGAAGGCCGGTTCCTCTTAAATTCCAGGCTCGCTATCGCTCGCCAGGATAAAATTGACACCTGAATGGCACGAAAGGTCTTAATATGGGGTGAAAGTTCTTAAAATCGCTAAACTAATGGGGCAAACGTTTTATAATATCAAAAGCAATGGGGCTAAACAAGAGGGAGAAAGGGGTCAAGAAAAAACTCCCTCAAGTGGAGATCTCCCCTTAACGGTTTACATGTTAGGAGGCAGAATTAGTAAACTTTTCCTTATGAGACCTCAAATTGGGCACATGACTATTTTTGCCGACTCTACAACTATTATTACATGACTATTTACAATTTAACCAACACACCTAAACTTATTGATAACTCGACCCTTTACTATGACTATACACCAAATATCTGACCGTGACTGTACAATACATTAGTTTCTCCCGTGACTGTGG